>JAMZAV010009095.1:0-26134 GCA_024449915.1 Sweltsa coloradensis | reverse complement strand
GGGAAAAAAAAAAAAAGGGGCTTTTTTTAATTTTTTTCCTTTTTCATTTTGTGGTTGCTTCGGGGGTTTTTTCCCAACCCCAAACCCCCAAGGCAGGGTTTTTGGACACCCCAAAACCCTTAGGGTTTCTTACTGAAGCTGGATTTTTACACTTTCCCCACCCCAGTAAAACCCCCGGTGGGTTTTACCCAATAAACCTGCTTAAAAAACAAAAAAAAAGGGGTTTCCGATCTTTGAATCTATAACCTCTGCTGTCCTGTCGTTTAAAACTGGGGGGCAATAATCCACGCGTACTATGATTACTATCTACGTGACATGCGTGTGTCATAGCTAGCCATAATACCTGTAAAACCAGGATATGGTAAATTCTGCAAAATATAGCACGTCTCGATAAACCTCACTAAAAATATTTTTTTCGCTCAAAACCGATTATAAAACACGTGGGGGTTTTCAGTGCTACCGTCATCTAAACGATTTTAAATAATTCATGCATTTGACGTGCACATCGATATGACCTCGCCGCCCGCACTTTGTATAACAGGGGCACGGCCGCACCCTGCCCCGCAGTCGGTGGTTGTTTTTGTCACAGGCGGAGTGGTTTTGTCTCTCTCTTCGTCTTGTTTTTCAGACCTCCACATTGCAGTAGTACATGGCGTTGACTTTCTGCTGATATGATTAGTTTAATGTTTTTTTTACCTTGAAGAAGGACGTCTGTTTGTCCAGACTGAAAGGTTGTGTTCACTGCATACTCTGCCTTGCTGCTTCGGAAGCGTTTTGTGGTCTCAGTGTTGAGGTCTGTCAGTTCAGCACAGGTTGTATAGTTTATGTCTGGTCAGTGTTAAGATTGTATTCCGTGCGAGATAACAGCCTCGACACACCACGAGGGTCCTCGGTTTCTGTGCTGGGGTTTTTGTTTTGTCTAGTTATCCATTTAATTTATATTTATACTTATATTTATGAATTGGCCACGTACAGCATATTATGCCATTTTACAGTAACAAGTATAACAACATGATGATTAACAACAATGGCATGATGATGAAGAAGGGGGGGTATAAACCCGGTACTGGCACAAATTCCAACTCGCAACCTTCTCGTGGTTTGGCCCGTGATCAGGGGAGTTTTTCTCCCTGAAACTAATGGCGAGCTCTGGGTCGTCGTCGGGGAACTTTCCCCTTCCCTTTGACTACCTCCCCGACGGCGACGACAATGACAACACGGACGGATGATGACACAGACGGAGACGACCACGACTTGGGGGAACCCCTGCCCTCCCCATACACTTGTGGCTGGTTCTGACCAGCTCAGGCCTGTCCCCCCGCGTCATCCCTTACGTCCCACCCTTCGTCTCAATTAGCCAAGTTGCATAAATATGAGACGTTGAGCAATATCCAATCGGGCCATCAAATTCCAGCTCGCAACCTTCTCGTGGTTTGGCCCGTGATTAGGGGAGTTTTTCTCCCTGAAACGAATGGCGAGCTCTGGGTCGTCGTCAGGGAACTTTCCCCTTCCCTTTGACTACCTCCCCGACGGCGACGACAAATACAACACGGACAAATGATGACACAGACGTAGACGACCACGACGTGGGGAAACTCCCCATACGCTTGTGGCTGGTTCTGACCAGCACAGGCCTGTCCACCCTTTGTCCCCCCGCGTCACCTTTTACGTCCCTCCCTTCGTCTCGATTAGCCAAGTTGCATAAATATGAGACGTTAAGCAATATCCAGTCAATTGACACTGACCAGTAGGCATATGTAGACACATCGTTTGTGACACCTCCCTTTTTAAAAGTTTCTAGGAATAGTTCAACAAACACGAACTTAAAATAATGTTTGTTTCTTTTAAATATGTATTTTACTAGATCACTGATTTTAAATACAAGTACACTTCAAGTTTAAAAATGCCAGTTATTAGATCACGGATTTTAATATTCTTGATTACTGATTTTTCTCAAGTCTTCTATCTTCAGGCATGGCTTCAATTCACTTTTTTGCAATGTTTGTGCTGCCAACTCATAGGTGAAAAATACTGTAGAAGTAGTTGCCATAGTAGTGACAAACAAACTAAGAGACGCGACTAGTAGAAGGCGTGGTTTCTTAGGGTAAATTGATATGCTACAATTAGGCTGCTTCGCAAACGATTTTTTTTAGTCGCGTTGATGGGTGAGCGATTTTGCAAGTTTTTAGTTTGCTTGGGATCTCTTTTCTTTTTCAAGTGCTTTTATATCGCATTGTAGGTGATTGTTGTCAAGTTTCTATTGTTACTTGGTATTATTATTATATACCTCAAAAAACTTATATTAAATCCTTATTTCTATGGATTCTGTTTAACTTTTTCAACTTGTTCTTCCAAAAGGTACTACATCACCATAACCTTAATGTCCATGTAAAATATGAACGTTGTAGCCCCACCCGTTTGGTTAGAATAGGCCCAAATGTCACGAAAATATCGCACAAAAAATCGTAAAAGTACGTTATTCATTAGAAATATTTCTTCGATTGTACCCAAAAACGTGGCAAGTCTAAGTTTAGAGATTTCGAAGGTCCTCTCCAATTTTCATCAATATCGCATATGCCTTTTGCCCGGTAGAGCGGGAACAAACAGAAGAAGAAACACCCGAGCTAGTATTTTGTTGGGTCCCTGGTCATTGCGGGATCTTAGGTAACGATGTAGCAGACAAATGTGCAAAACCAGCATGTAAAAAGGACAGCAGCCAACATGCAAAATATAATATAACTTTATCCCGATATGTATAATGTATAATTTGTATGCACATGGGAAGTGCTTGTGGTGCCTGATATCAAAAGTTAACCTTACCATTTCGATTTCTACCTGTTTCACGGGAGTTTCATCTTCTTTTTCCAAATCAATATAATATGATTGACGGTCTTCTTTGCTACCAAAATCAGTAGCAGAATCGAGAATGTTTGCTGGACAACCACGGATTCTGCCACAGCCCTATTTAGCATAGTTTCCATATAATTTTTTTCTGTAAAGTAATAAAGAACGTAATAGGACTTTACCTACCTAAAAATAAATTTTCCAAACAAATAACTAGGGATGCACACGATAAACGATATTAAATCCCTATTCGATAATCGATAATGCACATTGCATAGTTGGTACATACATTTTGCTAAACTGTTTTCACATGCAATATGTGACAGAAAGCTTGGTATTGTACTTCTCCCTGGGTCACATTTTTCAGATCAATTCCCTCATAATGGCCATTTGTGACCTTTTTTGAACGTCTTCACATTTAATCTTTCATTCAGATGTAGGTCTATAGTGTGTTGACTGGCAGTTGAATTTGTCGCTTCATTTGTGATAGAACCACTGTCTTCTTGATAACAACTTTGCACAGCCGCTCGAGTTCAATGTAAATGTCAATCAGAAATTAAGGGATTTTACGAATTTAATCGTTTTATATCACGTCTGATCTTTCTGCCAGGCCACTATAATCTACGGATGTGTTGGAAGATAATGAGAGGCACCAAGTTTCTCATGATTACCTGCAGAGACCCTGCTTTGGTTAGTTACCACCATACTGTGTGTATTATTATTATTATTATTATTATTATTATTATTATTATTATTATTATTATTATTATTATTATTATTATTATTTTATTGGATGTATTTCATACAAACTCGGTTAAAACCGGAGCTAACATGTTGTACGGACTTACGTCAAGTACTTCCATGTGTACCTATTACATACCATATTACTTTTGTCTTAACTCTAACTAAAATAAGTCATTTATAAATTGTTATATTGTTTGTAGATGATGTTTTCTTTCTGCTGTGTACGGTCGTGGCCGATTTCTCGTCGCCATCCTAGCATTTGCTCTTCGGACTATGGGAAACCACGAAAACCATGTCAGGATGGAAGCTGTCTCGAAATCTCGAAGTATCATTCTTAGTTTAGAAATTTACGAACTATTCTACACGTGTTGAGTATTACTGCCTTTTGAGTCTCGATGTATACATTGGGTTGAAGATCTAGTTGTTTAATGCTTTCATGTAGCTTCTTCGGTATGATGCCGTTGGCTGATATAATGAATGGGATTGTATTTACCCTTTTCTGTTTCCACATCTTCTTGATCTCAATTGCAAGTTCACTATACTTGTCAATTTTTTTCTTCCACGTGGTCTCGACGTTATGGCACATTGGGATAGCAACGTCGATAAGGGTAGTTTCTTGTTTCTTCTTGTCAATTATTATTAAATCCGGTCTGTTGTGATGTATCGTTTGGTCTGTTATAACTGTGCGGTCGTAATATAATTTGTAATCTTTACTATCTAGTACTTTCTCTGGTTTGTATTTGTAGTAAGGTGTGTGTGTGTCAATGAGGTTGTACTTGATTGCTAGTTTTTGATGAATAATGTTAGCTACTTGGTTATGTCTGTAGAGGTAATCTGTTTGACATAGTGACTTGCACCCGGATATGATGTGTTCGATTGTTTCACCCTTTGCACTACATTTTCTACATTGATCGTTTACTGTCGCATCTTGTATTATGTATTTTTTATAATTGTTCGTCGCAATCACTCTGTCTTGAATAGCCATCATAAAACCTTCTGTTTCTCCAAATAGTTCCCCGTTGTTTAACCACCTATTTGATGCTTTAATATCTACGTGACCTTTGTGTAGTTCATCATAATGTCTCTTGTGTAGGGTCTTTTCTGAGAGACGTAACTCTTTTGAGTTTCCCTTGTAGATTGACATTTTCGTTTGCTAGATTGAGTGGAGTTAATGATTTGTCAGCTAGCACCACAGCCCTATGCAGTGTGGATTGGTTGCTCTTTGTAAAAAAGTATTTTCTTAAAATGTCTATTTGTTTATAATATAAGTTGTTCAGATCAATTAGGCCCCGTCCTCCTTTTTCTCTTGGAAGTGTCAATCTCTCTATTGCTGATTTAGGATGATGTATTCTGTGTTTGGTAAGTGTAGTACGAGTTAATATTTCCAACGCGTGGATGTCTGTCTGCGTCCATTTAATGATTCCGAATGAATATGTCAGTACTGGTACAGCATATGTATTTATTGCTGTGATCTTGTTTTTACCGTTTAGTTGCGTCTTGAGGATAGACTTTAGTCGTTTCTTGTATGTATCTATCAATTTTGCTTTCATAACTTTATGTTCAATTCTGGCAGCTTGTGAGAATCCTAAATATTTGTATACATCGTTATCGTCCATTATTCCAATCCTATTTCCATCATCTAGCTGGAACTCTTCTGCTTGTGTAACCTTACCCTTTTCGATATGTAGCGTCTTACATTTGTCTACTCCAAACTCCATGCAGATATCTTGACTAAATTCTAATAGTGTATTGACTAGACTGTTTAGTTGAGCAAAATTTGATGCATACAACTTTAGGTCATCCATGTAGAATAGGTGGGAAATTGTGTGACATACCACATTATTGTCCTTAATTTTAAATCCGTATGTCGATTCGTTAAGCATATGTGACAGTGGGTTTAATGACAGACAAAACCATAATGCACTTAATGAGTCACCTTGGAAAATGCCACGTTTAATTTGTATTGGATCTGTAGTTATCTGCTGGTTTTTCATATTTAGTTTTAGTGTTGTTCTTCATGTCTCCATTACTGTCTTCAAAAAGTTTACAATTACTGGGTTGATTTTATATATTTGTAAAATCTGAATAAGCCATGTGTGTGGTGTTGAGTCAAAGGCTTTCTTGTAGTCAATGTAGTTTACGTGAATATTCCTTTTCTTATTGTGTGCCTGATTCATTACAGTAGAGTCAATAATAAGTTGTTCTTTACATCCCTGTGAGTTCTTACAGCATCCTTTTTGTTCTTCGCAATGATTATATACTTTATTTGTTATGCACGAAGTCAATATTTTATATATAGTTGGTAGACATGTAATTGGCCGATATTTACTTGGGTTCTTCGTGTCATTGTCCTTTGGTTTGAGAAAGGTTACTCCTTCAGTAAAGAATTCGGGTATTTCTTTAACTCCATTTATAAACTCGTTGAGACATTTTTTGATTTGATTGTGAGTAGTATTGAATTTCTTATACCAAAAATTTTGAATATTATCATTACCTGGTGCTTTCCAGCTATGTGTAGCACTGATTGTCGACTTTAATTCATCAATAGTTATACCTTCGAATCTCATCTCATTAATATCGCTCATCCTAGCTATTTCATCTTGAATCCATTGTGCATCCTGGTTGTGTGCTACCGGTTTACCCCATATTCCTGTCCAAAACTCTTCTATCTCTGTCTTAGTTGGTGTTCCATTTCCTATTATTTCTTCGGTACTAGATAGTTGTTGGTAAAACTGTTTTTCCTTTTCTTTAAACATTCGGTTTTGTTCTTTTCTAATACTACATTTTTTATATCTTTTTAATCTCTTAGCTAGAGCACTTACTTTTTGTTTAAGTGTATCCAAATATTCGTGAATGAATTCGTTAAGTGTTTCATGCTTTGCGTGAACCTTGAATCTTTCAAATATATTTTGGCAGTATCTTATCACATTTTTAGATCGATTACCCATTCGGTATTGTTCCAGTCGACCGATATCTCTCCTAAGCTCAACGATTCTCCCAACTAGTCGCTTTTCCCATTTCGTACTTTTCTTCTCCTGTTTTGTCTTTGAAGATGTTTGCAGATTTTACCTTTAAGCCCAAATATCTAACCACTGCTACAGCGGCACAATAAATTGCCGCATGAACGTCTGCAAATGATAGTTCGTCTTTTGTGTAATCTGATAAAATATGTGTGTTCATTATGTGTACCGCTGTCTTCATTTCCTTTGAATGCTTGGGTTTAGGTATGTATGGTCTTCTGTTTGGTTGTATGTGCGCAAACTCTGACATGGCTGTTGTAAATGCTAAAGCTAGGATGTTCTTTAGATTGATCATGTCAGGTGTATTTTCTATTGCGTTATGCATATCTACCTCTTGTGTTTGATCGTCTAGTTGTTCTGGGTATCTTGATCTTCTTGGTTGGTTTGGTATTTCTAGTGGTTCTGGACGTTCTGGTAGGCCTGGACGTTCTGGTAGGCCTGGATGTTCTGGTAGGCCTGGACGTTCTGGTAAATCTGGATGTTCTGGTTGGTCTGGACGTTCTGGTTGGTCTGGACGTTCTGATAGGTCTGGACGTTCTGGTTGGTCTGGAAGTTCTGGTGTGTCTGGTAGATTTGAAAGTTCTTGCAGGTATGGCAATACCGGTATTATTATTATTATTATTATTATTATTATTATTATTATTATTATTATTATTATTATTATTATTATTATTTGTGTTATTATCTTATTATTGTGTGTAGACGTCTGCTCGGCAGTCCGGGTTAGTGGAGGATCGTATATGACTATGTTATCTTGAACGCTATGATAAGACGCATTATCCATAATGATTTAACAATTCTCACTGAGCATATCTGAAAATATTTTCAAGCCATAGTTCAAAGTTTTTGCTATTAAACTCTCGATGATAATCACCAGTGTTGCTATCAGAAACACTATTTAAACTAGAACCTGATCCCTAGTGATTCTTAACTTCCTAAAGCCTCTTCAAGTTAAGTCATAATACAGGGAGCATTGTATGGGTTGTTCTCATCAATAACAAAAATATCAACAACAACACCAACAACAATAACTCTCTCAACTCACTCTTATAGAAATTGTTTTATCTTGGGAGGCGCAAATAGTCTTAGCTGTTAAAGCGCCCTAAAACTACTAATACTAATACGTCCTCTAAAACCTTCGCCTTCAAAGAAAATAAACCCCCCACGGGTCACACAGTAGGACATAACCCTACATTTCAAGCATTTTGGTTTCATGATCTAAGAGGATCTAAGATGAGGAAAGGATTTCATGTCAGATTTAACATCTAGCCTACTTATTGTGTGCCCGGCTTCCGCGTTCATGATAACATTCTGCACCATGTAGGCCTAAGTGACTCGACGCACGACTCTCAAAGTCAAACAAAGAACGCGCCTGTATTCGCGGGGCGAGCCCTGCAGCCTATCTTAATAAATAAATAAAATAATAAATAAATTGTATTTAGAGTCTACCCACTCAGTTATATAACTGATTTTCAGTGGGGGACAGTAAATCAAAGTGACCAAGCCAACCCTGTAGGCCCTGGCGCAATCGACGAGTGAGCGATAACTAACCAAAGATCGATATTTTTAATAGGAAACATAACAATCAGAGGTATGGACAGTGCGAACACCCGCGAATCAACGCCAGAATCAACAAGGTCGATTCAGAACAACTCTGAATTTATTATGTGCTTCGTTGCTAGGACGGCTCCAAAGTCACCGTTTAAAAACTCCTAAGACATGAACTGATGGACTTAAGTCCAAATCAGAAGTTAAAAAACTTCTGACTTTGGCGGGAATCGAACCCTGGACCTTCTGCATTGGAGGCAGATACGCTAACAACAAGACCAACGAGCCACACATATGTTTTCCCCGTGTATTACGTACAAAAATCGGTAGTAATTGAACTTTTGCTACGAAAGATACCTTTTTACCAGCCGCGCATGCGCATTTGTATCAGCCTTCTGTCCGTCGAGTGCGAGAGCGACTATCTCGTATAAACGCTAGACCTGTACTGACATGCGCGAGCAAGGTGCGCAATCGGTCAAACTCCAGCTGGCCGGCGAGAAGTATGGGAAAAGAATGTGCGAGTTCATATTATTAGGCATCCGACTAATTATGATTGATTTTTGCAACGGTAATGGTTTAATTTCTTTAGGACTTATTGCAAAATAAGAGTAGCGTCGATTTTACGCTACAGCTGGGCTAAACGAACATTCAGACGCCAAATCCAACATCAATCAATCAACATACGTCTATTTATTCTCGCTCTACTTACTCGTTGGTAGCTTTCTACTATGTAGCAACTTTACTACATTTTCAAAAGTATCACGCTACCATCCTCGCTACTCAAAAAAGTAACATGTTACAAGTAGCGCGCTACTTCACAACACTGATATAGGCCTATACAGTGTTGGGTCAGTTCTTTTTTTAAATGAACTTTTTAAAAGTTCAGTTCACAGCTCAAATAATGAACTTTTAAAAAGTTCTTTTAAAACCTAAAATTTTGAAAAGTTCAAGTTCGTCTAAAATATGAACTAAGTTCTTTTAAAAGTTCTTTTGTAAAAAAAAATATATATTTTAGAAAAGGCTGGCGTAAAATGAAGAAAAACAAGAGGAAAAACATAAGAGGTGTTCGAGTACCAAACTACTCGCGAGTTTGAGTCTTACGATAGTGTTTAGCTGTCTTTGATCGTGTTTATGATTTGTACTACATTCTCGTCAACCAGCTTGTAAAATTATGGCAAATACTTAGCATTTTAGGCTTCCAAGATTTTTTCCGAATTAGTTGGCGTGTTCATCGTTTTAACTTCGTGAATCGTACGTGACCTTGTCATAAACAGCTGAACGTGCGTCAACGTAGGCCTACGATAAAACAACGATTTGTTATTGTTTTTAAGCGTCGACGGCTGCTTGACGCACGGAAAGAACTTTCAAATACTGAAAAGTTCGTTCCCAAAAAGAACTTTTAAAAGTTCAAGTTCATTCATTTATAAAAAGAGTAAGTTCACTGAAAAGTTCACAAAAAAAGAACGCGTTCTTTTTAAAAGTTCCTTCCCCAACACTGGGTCTATATATATATAGGTCTATATACACCTGGGTCTAGATTCTGTAAAAATGCAAAAGCTATTACTTGTAACCAAACTAGCTTCTGTGGCATGGTAAACATGTTTTTCTCGACTAAAGTGTCCTCCGCGGACTATGGCCGTAGGGATGTTTTTGCCGAATGCACTGCACTTCTTGCGTCGTGACCATGCCAGGGGGTAGATCATAAAACCTGAGCGTCCTGTCAGTCTCAATTAAGACAAATAAATTGACTTGTTGTTGCATCAAAGACTCTCGCAAAGAGATGGCTTGCATGTGTGGGCTTTTGGGAACTTTCCACTGGCGTCTCCAACAGAAAAAAACGCGTCTTGTTACGTCACGTGACATGGCGTAATTGGCTGGGAGAGGTCAGGGCGCGAAAGACAACGTCACCAAGTCATTGAGGACACAAGAGGAAGGGCAGTTTGTCGTGGTCCGGGGCCCAGATCGGCCGGGCGAATACAACCTCCTAATCTCGACGAAACTAATTACTGGGTGCCTGTGCAAAACTGAAGATGGCGGTCGAAAAGAAGAACACAAAATCCTATTTCCTTTTAACTGTAAATATGGCTATACCTGTGAATATTTAGTAATAAAGTTGTAAATTAAATTTTATTTTTGATAAGCAAAGCAATTCAACCTATTAAAACAAACAAACACGATTTGAAACAATATAAAAAATAATAAAAATGGTGCGAGAGTATCCAATTAGCGTGGTCAACTTCAGTTGTCTCTGTCTCTCTCCATAGTCCAGTCAGCAGCGACTTTGCTTTTGACGCTTTCAACCTGAGTTCAAGGCTCGGCAGTTCCTCTTTTTTTACTCATTAATCTTTTTAGTTATTATTAAAAATATGCGTATACCCTACTGCACGTTTTATTAGTTTAACATTTTGGTAGGTATATTGGTCGGGGCTTGCATTAAATTAATAGCTTGTATATTTGTAAATAAATAAATACGAACCTGCTGTGTTTAATACTCTTTAACGCTACCTGGCAGCAAACCTACAAAGCAGGGATATTGAGGACATCCTCAATAGTCGGGGAAAGATATTCAAAGATTTTTTTGGTGGGCCTGTAAATATGACAAAAACTTAGTACAAAGTGGAAATTCAATTTTAGACTTACATTGGATGGACATCAAAACTTTGCTAGGAATTGCCTTGTGTTTTCCATTTCCACTGGCCGACATGTTTGCCAACTCGTCTTTATACAAATGATCCACGAGTAACCTGACTAGCTGCCGAGGATTGCCCGCACCGTCGATTTTTATACTTGCGCAGAAATGTTGGAGGTCAAATAACCTGTTGAAAAAACAACATATTAACAGTAGGCCTATGCTACAAATGCATGTGCACAGCTATACCCAAACGCATGTCCATGTAAATCAGTGTCGGGGAGGGGAATGTAAAAGGGAAAAGTATGATAAGCCCACGTAACTGGGACAGATCCAGACGACCATACGTACACACAAGCTTTCATACAAAATTCAAACTACAGTTCATTCACTCAGTAACTCATACCAAAGTACCGGTATACTGTCATACTTATAGAAACTGTTTAAATTTAAAATGTTTTGTAGCAAATGAATAATCATTCTTATGACACACCTGAAATAATCGTAAGTTTATTTCAATGATACGATTTATGCTATCAAAATGTATTATATATTAATTATAATGTGAAACATTGTTAGGGAGGCATAGGATTTTGCACAGCCAATTAAAATTTTTGTAAGTCCTACCATTTGTGTGGAGCCTGATGCAGCATTTGAAAGAACGTTTGTGCTTAACTTTGAGCCATTTGTGGGGTTTTTGGATCTTTTATCGCCAGAAGTTCTCTGTATTCCTCTAGTAACGTTACTATAGCTGAAATAATTAGAAGGTTTCATATTACATATTTCATTTTATAGCAAGACATAGATTTTTTGGGATATTTTAAATGAATACCTTTCAGTGGCACTTGACCTTGACCAGTTTGAAAATAATTGGTTTCTTCTTAACTAGGCCCTACTTAATTAATTTGATTATGAGTGGGTGAATGACTATGGCTAAAGATGTAAAATTACTGGTAATTTAAAAATAAATTTGCAATATTATTAAAATCTTAAAAAGTGTAGCCCCTACCTAAATTGGAAATTTCCTTAAAAATGTAAAATCTGAACTAAAAAACAGTTTTAAACCAAGAAATTAAATTTTGGTTGTTGTTCATTAACATGACCCCCCTTTAATTTTTTTGTTAATTGGTCCGCCCATCGTCGTTTTTTACTTATGTCTGTTTAGAATAAATAATAACAATTTGCGAGGAGTTGAATATGGAGGAGTGAACTTGACTCACACGTTCAACGTGACTCAGGCGAGTACATCCATTAGAGAGCAGTCGTCACCGTGCAGCTGACATTGACGTTCACGGTCACCAAATGAACATTCAAAACCTTTAACGTTGCTATTTTAAACTAAAGTACTTTTCCATTGAAAGTCCTTTATATTTAAAATAGCGATGTTAAAGGTTTTGTACGTAGAGTATGTTGGCGTAGGCCGTGTCACTCCTGGCGCAAAGTATGTAGCCGGAAAGGATGTTTTCGAGGCTTTGTTCGAAATAATTGTGTTTTCCTGACCTCCCCAACTCAGATGGAGTAGATGTAGTAGTTATGATTGTCTAATGAAATGTTTTTACTGAATTTTTACATTTTTTGGAGGGGGTCCCGTTAATGAACAAATAGAGTACCGAAATTTTCAACTAATATAAAAGCTTCAAAGATTTCTTTGTATAAAGTATTCCTTAGGCCCAAGTCCTCATACATCACACATTTTAAGAGGATCAAGTGGTAATATTACAGAACAATATTACGGTAATATTGACCCTTTACATCTGAATGGCAGTTCGGCACCAGTTATATTGGAACGTTCAACCGCCACTTATACTCGTTCAACTTACAAGTATTCAGGGAACAGAACTTTCCACATGGGCCATTTCGGGCTGCAGTCAGCTCTGTTTTTGTGGCCTCTTGCTCCTGCCGTAATCTTTTTACTTCTTGATGCAAAGTAATAAGTTGGTCTGGTGTTATTTTGAAATGAAATTTCCATGCTATCTTTGATTTTCGAGTACAATGAATGAGACTTATTGCTATTGGTAGAATCGAAGCTGGAGAAGGGTGGATGTCTTGAATAATGTGGTTTGGGAATGACAGGGAAACTTTTGCAAGGGGTGTTCATTTGAGTGGTTTGGGTGCTGCTAATGGGAGGCTGGAACATTAAATACTCGTTAGTTTGCGGAAGTACATGGTTGACCTGAAGATTATGATGTGGAGGCTGATGATGTACAGGTTGATTGTGATGTAGAGGTTGATGATGATGTGGATGTTGATTGTGTTGTAGAGGTTGAATTATGGTATAGAGGTTGACTATTAGGGGAAGCATGGTTATTAGAAAGGAAGTTCCTTTGAATGTATTCAAATTCTTCTTGTTCGTGTTAGCTATCATATTGTGGTCGTGGTGTTTCTGGCATGGCTGTGGCTGAATTAGAACCTGGAAAACAATGCCTTAACTAATAAAAGTGGTAGGCCTACGCCTAATAGTGAAACATATTTGATTAGGTGGATGGATGAACCTAAATATCCTACTCATTATTTGACCATTCTTATCACTAATTAGTATAGTTTATTAAATATTCAACGCAAACATAGGCCTACTCCATGTTGGCTAATTTACAACACGAACAAGACTGATTGCCACCAGATATTGGGTGACAAAGATACACATTAATTCTAGGTGTTTGTACCAAAGTCACTCAATCTTACGGTATGTTTGCAAATGTAGGCCTATGCATTTTCATGCATCCTCCAAGGTCACGGGGGGGGGGGGTAAAGATCGTCGCAATGTTATATCTTATGGGAGATTTTTGGCGATGGTACCTAGCTCGAAAATAACCAAGTTCTGCAATTTTTCCCGGGTCGTGGTAACCCCGATTTTTTTTCTTTTACTCGCTAAATTCATTTCTAATAAGCATACATCAAATATGTGATTATTGAGCGTAAAACATTTTGAGTTTTCAAAAAGATGGACCATGAAAAATCATGGAATTATAACATAAATTTATCCACATTTGTACATGGTTCATAATTTATATTAATTATAAAAAAAAAAAATTGAAATATGGTCCGCTCAAATGCTGTTATATACCTGTGTCAATAAGCACTGACATTTTCAAAACTTTTTATCAAGTCAATCTTAAGAAAAGGTACATTGAATAGAGAAAACATAAGTTCTGAGATAATTTCAGTTAAAGTTTTGGTTTGTAAATAAAGTCAACGTGGGCCTAGGCCTAGTGATGGGAATTTTTATGTAAAATGTCATGAAAGTTTTTTAAACCGTTGAATTTTTTTCCCAAAAATTAAAAATTGTTTATTCTTTATTTGGGTGTAGGCTACGTAGATAGCATGACAAAAAAAGAAATTTTTTACATGCCTACCCCTACCCCTAACATAAATAATGTTTCCTTCAACAAATTAGATAACACCTATGTAGCAAATAAATAATTTTATAAATAAGTAATTGGTCAATTTTAAAACGAATTACAACCACACAATCTTGAAACTTCAAGGAACTCACTGAACCATTCAAATGAAAAAGTCAGATGTAGGCATCACGTCCGAGTGCCCTTAATCAGTGGCGTATCCAAGGGGAAGGGAGAGGGCCCCTTTTGCCAAATTATGTAGAAGTGCACTTAACGTTTCAATGAAGAATATATAATAACTGTTTTATCGCAATAGGCAAATTAACATCTAACCAAAAGAGGATATTTGGATGAGCGTAGCGAGCGAAGCGAAGATTCCATTTCACTACAGTGGAGAAAAAATCCGGAATGTTTTGGTTTTTTTCTGTTTTTTTTTCTGTATTATTGTGTGTTTGTCAGCACGATTCCGGCTAAACCGATACTCCAATTGCAATGAAATTTCTGGAGACCTTCGAAATCTCTGAACTTAGAACTGACACGTTTTTGAGCGCAATCGAAAAATTATTTCTCATGAAAATCGCAATTTTACGATTTTTTTCGATTTTTTAAAAATTTCTTCGACTTATAACACCTATATGCTTTATCCGACTTTAATGAGTTTTTTACAGAACCATAATTTTATGATTTAAGATATTCGTGGGAAATTTGAGCGAAACCGAAAAATTATTTCTCATGAAAATCGAAATTTTACGTTTTTCTTTTTAAAACAATTCTTTGACTGATAACACCTACATGCTTTAACCGATTGTAATAATTTTTTCACAGAACCTTAATTTTATGAATTAATATATTTGTGTGCAATTTGAGCGTAATCGAATAATTATTTCTTATGAAAATAGCAATTTACGGTTTTTTATTTTTTATAATTACGTTTTAATTAAAAAAATTAGAAATTGAAGTTTATTTTTTATTTAATTTAAATTAATTTAAAAAAAATCTTCAACTTAGTAATGATTTTTTTCACAGAACAACAGAAAATCCGCATAACACATGGCAGCTCAATGCACCAATTACGCTCATCCAACAACGCGGCGGGACTTAAGCGTTTTCCTGGTAGTAGATAAAAAGTTGTTTATGGTGATGCTTTAAAATGCACAAATTTTCACCAAAATGACCTTCACTGAGAAAACTTTTAGATTAAAAAAAGTTGTTCTTATGATGCTTTTAAGTTAAAACGCACAGATTTTCATCAAAATGGCCTTAAAGAAGAAGATTTTTCCGGGGCGCAAACCCCCGGACCCCCCACTTTACCTTCGGTACTTCTATGAATTAATTGGCTGGACTCCCCCTTTTATGAATTCCGGGATACGCCACTGATGACTCCTATAGGTAATCAGGGGGTGTCGTGCTACTCAGGGGCAGGATGTAAAGTCTGGCAACACCCAAAGTCTCCACTAAGCATCGAACATTTGTTGACCACGCGCTTATGTATGGCAAATAAGATGGGACTATGTTTTCGTGTTCGTTTCCATTCATACCGATAGTACCTATAAGGGCCTTGACTCTGCATCCGACCCCCAAGAAAACCTTGGAATGAAAAATGAAATCACATTTGAAAGTTCACGGATATTTACTTGATCGAATTACAACGTTTGCCTATAAAAAGCATAGTATTGATTGCACATTGAATGAAACTTTGTTTTTTAAGTAATTTTAAGTAAATATTGCTCCACGCGCCACGCCAGCTGCAGCAACTGAAACATAAAAGTCAAATATATACCATTAATATGTTGGCCACTCTTCAGTACTCGGTGCTGCAACGAAATATATGTGTTTATTAATAAATCACGAATGGTAAAAATGACAGAGCTATCAAGGCAAGGGTCAACTTTTTTTAATGTCACATTTAAAAAAAGAAAATAATAACTTACATAACAATAAGGATCGTTTTCTAACGGGCACACTTCATCGATCCGCGTAACCATGGCAGGCACCCATATAAAAATACTGTATAAATATAATAAGAACATAATATAAGACGTACGACATGCATGCACATTGCAGTGAGAGTTTAAAGCCTACTGATTTGAAACAATTGTTTAGCTAGAACTAGCCTCGAGACGAGAAGAAAACCGTGACCTAGGAGATGTTGATGGCATGATACCTAGGGAGTACGACGAAGAACTGTTTACGCCGGATCCGCATCGCTATGCGTCGCCGCATGACTCGGGCGGTGAACGTCAGCTCACAAATACGCCGTCGCCTGAGTGGGAGGCGGAGCAGCAGGATTTTGATCACATTGATCAGCTTTCCCAATTTCAACACAAGTCGTAACAACTCTGTGCATAGCGGGAGAAACGCACAAAGATCCATCTTCATCACTTCACGGAAAGATTTCGCCGCAAGCCGCGGACTTTAGCAAGCATTTTCAAACGCCACGTGCGATGTTGCAGATACGTCAGTCTGTTGATTCAAAGAGAAATATGTAAATCGACATATACACGACGCATACACAATTTCAGTCAGTGGTGGTCAGGTCGGGCGGCATAGGGGCGATCATTCTTTAAAATTAGAGAACAATTTTATTATTCAGCGAGCGTAGCGAGCGTCTCCACTCTTTCTTTTATGGCTCGAATGTCTGTGTTTTTTTTTGTTTTTTTTTCTGTTACTGCTTCGGTAAAGGTCGCACCGTTTCTCTGATTGACCTGAAATTTTGCACACATGTACATACTGCTTTGGGTGAGCGGCCTCGCAACTGAATTGACCAAACAGCAGAATGGCACGAAAACGTAATGTACGAATTGTTCTTTTTTGGTCGCAGGAACCCCACAATCGTCTCGGATCAATCTCGGACACAAATGCCTGTTCGGGGCCATCCTGCAAATATTCTGATAGCTCAAACCATCAAGTTCGTACTACTCGCTGGAGACATTTTGTAATTCGCCACAGGGTGGATTTTTAGAAGGTGGGTGCCATGCTCAAAACTTAGTGTGACGTGAATTGGGAAGTGTTACAGTACGTTCATACTACCAGTAAACTCATTGGGTGAGGCAATCTAATCTCTGAGACAATATAGTATCGTCACGATGAACCCACATAGAAGTATCACCAACAACCAATTAATATCACCTCTCTGAGCTCATTTGCTACTTTCATCAAAATGATTTTGAAAATCGGTCGTCGTCAGGGAACTTTCCCCTTCCCTTTGACTACCTCCCCGACGGCGACGACAATGACAACACGGACGGATGATGACACAGACGGAGACGAACATGACGTGGGGGAATCTCCCCATACGCTTGTGGCTGGTTCTGACCAGCACAGGCCTGTCCACCCCTTGTCTCCCCGCGTCATCCCTTACGTCCCTCCCTTCGTCTCGATTAGCCAAGTTGCATAAATATGAGACGTAAAGCAATATCCAATCCAATCCAACACCAATATTTATTCTTACTTTTAACAACCCCGCTCCTCCCAAGTGCATCTATGTCGGGAACCATAAAGCGAACGTGAGACCCTATATTCCGAAACCTTTGCGCTGTTTCCGCTGCCAGAGGTTTGGACATTCTCAAAAATTCTGCAAATCCAAACAACTCTGTGCAGTATGCTCCAGGGAAGCCCATGAGTCTGAGCAGTGTCCGTTTGAGGCCTTGTGCATTAACTGTCAAGGCCCACCCTCTGCGTAATCGGTCAAATGTCCAAAATATATAGAGGAGAGAGACATCCAAGAACTCAGAGCTCAAGAAAATGTTTCCATTCAAGAAGCAAGGAAAAGGTACCGAGAACCGAGAAATGTCAGGAACTTGTGAACAAGACGAAAAATGTTTATTTAAATTATCAAGGGGAATTTCAATACTGCCTGCCTCCTCCTTTTGTTTCCCTATTCCCATTTGTGACAAACTTTGCCACATTTTTCTAATTGGTGTTTTGGGGCCTAGTAAACTGTATGTATGTCGTCGTCTTGCTGTCCTGATTGTCTGATTAGTTTTGTTTCTAAGATGATTGTAAATTTGTTTATTTTTAAGAGTCAAGTGTTTCTTGTACTTGTATAGTGCTGCGTCTCTTCTTGCCATCAACGCCTTTATTTCGGTAGTAAGCCAGGGTGACGGGGGTTTAGTGACACGAACAGTTCTCAAAGGTGCATGTTTATCATACAACTCCAGCACTAAAGAGTTAAAGGTAAGTAGCTTCTCGTCAAGAGTAGGAGGGTTTAATAACGTTTCCCACGGCAGTGATACTGAGTCTATATTGAAATTGATGTGTATCGATGAATTTTAGGTTACGAGTCGAGATAAATTTAGGTTTATACTTAGGCACACGAATTGAGTACTGTAAATAAATAAGATCGTGAGCAGAAATACTGGGGACTGACAGCTGTCCATGGTTGACTACTCTGTCACAGTTTGCTGTCATAATTAGGTCGATCAAAGTGTGTGAGGTAGATGTGTGATGCGTCGCGTCAAGGGGTAGTACAGTAAGGTTGCAAGATTCAAATATTGTAAGTAATTGTCTTGTGTCAGTGTGATTTGGAAGTTGTAAGTTTGTATAAAAATCGCCCATAACAATAACGTGCTCATAATGAGGAATAAATTTCAATAGTGCTGTTTCAAAATCTGTCAGAAATCCGATTTTAGGAGGACGATAGACGTCTGCAAGGAGTACCGATTGATTGGAGATTTTAATTTCAAATATAATAAATTCTGGCCGAGAGCAATATTCGCTTGAAGATTGTGAGAGTACCTTACTTTTTATATCGTTACGAGTATACGCACAGACTCCCCCTCCGCGCCGCTTTGTGCGATCATTTCTAATGAGGCGGTATCCTTCCAATTGAACAAGATTTGAGCTGAGGGATGGTTTAAGTCACGATTCACTGATTAGTATTACGTGAACTTTACTCTCGTCAATAAGGGTTTGTAGGTCAAGGCAATGGGCCATTAGAGAGGAAGCGTTCATGTGTACTACTTGAAGCGACCTTGGATGACCGTCTAGCCGATTCTTTAGAATGTTTCCCACCGATGAGCAAGTGTTGTTTGGTGAGTCAGGGGTTGAGGGGCGTGTGTTATTTACGACATCCGGTAGTCTGAGAAGAGAATCTGTGAAAGAACAGGGGGTGGTAGAAGACGTCACGGTTGAGGAAAGATTAGTTGAAGTTGTCAGGTTTGCCAACGTATTTTTGTTTTTATTTTTACCTATTGTAAATAAGTTTGAAAAACTGTTTAAATAAAAGTTGAAATTGAGTAAAATAAACCGTGTTGATAAAGTAACAACAACATCTTTTTGTCAGATATAAATGTAATAAATTAATGCATTGGAAAAACTTACCGAATTTCTTGTTGTTACACGCTTCAATCTTGATCTTGATAGTCATGTTATAAGCACTCATACACGCAATCATACATAAAAACACACATAAAAACACAAATGAAAAATAAGAGAATAATGTAACTAATACTAAAAACATGCTCTTGTCTGCATTCCACAATCTAGAGGCAGGCATAATGATTCAATCAAGAGTTGTTTTGCCACTGTTGGGGTTTTTATCTGTTACTTTACACCGACGTCATTGAAGAAAACTTTAAACTGTCGCTCACAGGTGATGGTCTTCCTGGAGTCATCTGAACACAAGACCACTATACGGCCGTCCTGTGTCCAGACATTGCGGAATCCAGTGATTTCTCTGGCGTTTTGGAGAAGTTTAGTACGCGGCTGAGTTAGTGATTCGGTCACTAAACAACCCGTTCCTCGTAGAATTTTCTTGTTTGCCCAAATTGATGCCCTAACCATGTACCGTGTGAGTTTAACAATTATTGTCCTCGGGCGGCCTGCCGCCACTGCCTCTGCCGTGTTGCGCCTCACAGGCCCCATACGATGACATCAGTCGATGTCTTCGAGCCTAAGAGGCACCTTCAGCATCGTGTTTACGAACACCAAGACAGTCTCGACGATGTTCTCAGCTGGTTTCTCCGAGACGCCGTGTAGCAGGAGGCAGTTCCGACGACTATATTGCTCGTCGGCGTCGATCCTCTCTTCGAGCTTTTTGACAGTGTCTTCGATTTCACGAAGATATTTCTTCACTCCCGCCAACTCCTCCATGAGGCCTTGTTTTACCGCGGCTATCTGCCTCTCAAGCTGCCCCTGCATCTCATGGATAGCGGCTGACGTCTTCTGCACCTTGTCTTCAGATAACCCTTCCTGAGAGAGGTGTGGAGATGCTGTCGGCTAGTTGGGAGAGTTTGTTCCTCGTGTCCTCTTCGAGAGATTCAAACCGTGAAAGAAAGTCTGCTTGCATGGTGTTGCAAAACGCCGAGACTTCTTTCACGGTTTTAGCTTGTTTGATGTTTTCACAGTTGGTATTAGTTGACGTGTTAGGCATCTCGGAGCAGGTTTGAATGACGAGATGCGCACATAATAATACGAAAATGTTAAAATGACCCAAACACGTATTACAATTACAATGAAAAACGATGGTGTTGAAGATTAAAGTTAAGGCTAGTTGGTGATAGTATTATGAAGTTAGTCAGTTAATAAGTTGCCGATATTTTAAAGGTTACCCCGGACACACAAAAACTACCCTGTTGCACTTGTCGCCATCTTGGAAAGAGCGGGTCCGCGGTGCGACACAACATTGCCCGCAGTCGAGAACAGCCTGTCGCTGCTAACCTTGGTTGCGGGTATGGCCAAGTATTTTTTTGTGCTTGTTTCCGCGAGTATCCTTGGTGGTTTGATTGGATATTGCTACTTTTCCACCATTTAAATGGACATTCATTTTTGTTGAGTAGCTCTGTTGCCAGGTACCCCTGCAATTCATCTTGAAGCGAATCTGGCCGACAAAATGTCATTGCAGATGCCTTTTGATCAAAATGGTCCCAGTGGCTTTTCTTAGATGGGCCAGGAACGCCCATATGTTCTACCATTTCGATTCTATTATCGACAGTTGTACCTGTCGGTTGTTGATCCGGAATTGCAAAGCATTCATCTTGTAGTCTCTGGCGTTTACATAGCCCGAGTTCATGCTCCTTTAGGAAGAAAAATACCAACTATTAGCATCACACACCTACTTTTGCCCTTGTAGTGCCGAGCGCGAGAGTCTAGATTTTATTAAACTGTACTTGACACTGGAGTGGAGACTATTAGGTCCTTACTTATTCAGGAATGGGAGGATTTCTGGGTGTGCCCTATTAATTAAACATGTAACACTGTGTAATAACTATTTAAACTTTAATAAAGAATGACATTAACTTACACAGTACAAACAGGCTTAATTGCATTATCCTGGCTTTCTGAAAACACCTCCTATCTCTCTCGAAGATTGATTAGAAGAGACAGCCAATATGGCTGATCAGAGTGGTGGGGGAAGAGGAGAGATCCCCCCTCCTTCCCCAGTCAGTAGCTGGGTCCCACAACGTTAAACCATAGGAGGTACAGTTTTGCATCATAACATACTTGAATGCAACACACATCTCCCATCTATTGCAACAAGGCTGGAGTACTTATGACGTCAACAGTACTGCCGAGTCAGCTGCAGATTATCTGTTACAAGTAACGTACTAAGAGATAGTGGCCGGCCAGGTGCTCTGTGGCCTATGACTAACTAACTAACATTAACTTGACTTAACTAAATTCAACGTGTGTCAGTTGTAAATTGCTTCGACATATTGCTAAGAATGTTTTAACCCCCAAATATAAAAGATTGATTATCGAGCAGTTGAAAAATGAACATCCATTTGCAATTTCAACTGATGCAGCAAATAAGTAAGGGGAATGTAAAAAGATTTACTTTAAGAATTCGTTATTTCAACAAAGAAGACGGTATACGTACGAAACTTCTTTGCTTTTTTGCTTTGGACGGTGAAATTTCCGAACAAATTGCAGCAGCGATAATGTCACCTCCGTTAATTACTACCTCCTAAAAGACTGAGGAACGCGACGTGGAATAATATTAAAGAACAATTAGAAATAATTAAAATACTCTTTTAGTGCTCGAATGTCTACCAGCTTAAATGTGGCATCGATCCCGATATACTCTGGGGCCATCAAATTCCAACTCGCAATCTTCTCGTGGTTTGGCCCGTGATTAGGGGAGTTTTTCTCCCTGAGACTAATGGTGAGCTCTGGGTCGTCGTCGGGGAACTTTCCCCTTCCCTTTGACTACCTCCCCGACGGCGACGACAATGACAACACGGACGGATGATGACACAGACGGAGACGACCACGACGTGGGGGATCCCCTGCCCTCCCTATACGCTTGTGGCTGGTTTTGACCAGCACAGGCCTGTACACCCCTTGTCCCCTTTTCTGATCAAGCTTTTCCATAGCCGTGTCCATCAGAACAGGTCAACTACTAATTAAAAGCTAATTATAAGCCTAATTAACAGTGATCAACCTCGGTGAGGGCTGATCAAGCTTTTCCATAGCCGTGTCCATCAGAATGAGAGACATCGCGGTTAGATTCGGTATTTGGGTTGCTGCATAAAGTTAGCAGGCCAGCCACTTGTTGTTGCATCAAAGACTCTCGCAAAGAGATGGCTTGCATGTGTGGGCTTTTAGGAACTTTCCGACACGTCACCGCACGGGTTAGTAAACACACTTTGTAGGTCGTAACAGCTTACCACGGCTTCCCCAGTCTCTTTTGCATTTGCGCAGTCAACTTCTTTTTCTTTTCTTGACATCTCTTTTTCGGCAATATGTTTATCAAAGTCATGTTTTGATGCGGTCTTCTTATCTTCTGATGAATTTTTGTATGACTCGCAAAAAGCACACAAATCTTTCTTAGGCTTGAAAAAGGAAAGATTAAACTCAGTCCTGAAAATAGTATCGTATAGATACATTTTAGCTGGAGGTAGATTCGTTTTGAGGCAATCCTCTTGATAAAGTCTGTACATTGATGAAATGTTAAGGCCTCCATCAAGGTATTGTTTCTTTGACTCCGAACGACAGTAGTGCGATTCGACTTTATCAAACGAGTTAATGTGGGATCTGATGCCTTGCTTTAACGCTTCATCAAGCTTAATGTGGTTACCATGCATTCCTCTTTTGTCTCCACTTACAAATCCTAGCTGATTTTGTTTCTTCAATGCCGTACGAATAAAGGTATTCCCAATATCTAGTGTATTCATGAACATAGTCTTGCATACCCGTATCTTCTGCCCATTTATCATAAAATGATAGGCATAGTTGAGAGATCGATTGCTTCCAGGTACTTTTGCTCGGTTTGGGGGGCAAATTTCTTGAACACATTTACAAATGTGATCCCGTTGTCTATTTATGTCGGACAAATTCCAAAACCCTTCCAAAATATTTTGACGGTCTTCAGCGGAAATGTTTTTTTCTTTGCACTTCAAACGACACTTCTCCCCACAAGGGTCTTGCAGTTTTCTGGCTCCTACCACATTTCCCGCAGCATTTTCGTACTCTTTGCCACTATTTTTCTGTTTTTTCTTGATATTTCTCTCCCATGATTCAGGTTTGCGCAGGCGTTTCTTACATCGTCTTTCTAAAAAGAACAAAATTTACTATTCAACCAAGAGAAGAACAAAATAACGTTTGAAGTCTATAGTTTATACCAATATCACCAAATAAATGCAAATTTTTTGTTAATTCTCTCAGCTGTTATTGAAATTGATTTTAAATGGGGGGAATTAGCCCTACAAGACCTATCTTGAGCAACAAAGTAACTAGGCCTGTTTACAAACAACTAGGCCTACATTTACTACTGATTTATAAACTAGTTATAACAAAGCCTATAATTTACCAGTTGGATCCTCTTCATCCTCTTCATCCGAGCTCTCTTCCACAATCCCTACTCTTGGAGCCTCTTCCTCTTCCTCATCAGAACTCTCTGGTACAATCCTAGTCCTAGGCCTAGGAAGCACTCCATCTTCGCTATCTGTGCCAGATGGAGAGGGTTCTTTTGGGGGTGCCCAGTCTTTATCGATGTCTGAATCGTTGCCACTGAGCTCCTCGTCATCATCCTGAAAATAAATTTTAAAACTCTAAAAACAAGTTGAAATTTTAAGTTTTAGGTAGCCTACGTTATTTAACTTTTCTTATGAAAGTGTGATATAAAGGTGGCCTAAGCCTAGAGCCTAGGTCTAGAACCTGGGCTGACTAACTTTAAGTTCAGCAGGCCAGAATCTTTGTTATTATCTTTAATAAAAGTACTCACTTATGGGGTTTTGATTGACAGATACACTTCTTATTTCCACCGTATGAGCCTAACCTAGGCGTATACCCATGCAAAAAAATCAAATCTTAATAAATAACTTACGTGTGTGCCATTCAATGCCATATCAATCATAGATTTTGCTGAAAGAGCATTGTTTGTATTCACGGCCCTAGGCCTACGGCTGCGATTGTCTTGGCTTGAGCCTAGGCCTACATCAGTGCTAGTGCCTGGACCTTCAGCAATCTACACAAACAAAGAAATCATAGTATTTAAACAATGTAATAGCATGCTCCCTAGTATAATTAAATGTGCTAAATCTAAAACCTAACCCTCGATCTTTCAGTGTCAACAGTGTTAAACATTATAGGTTATGTAGCCCTGTACTTGGCATTAGATTTAAAACATGCTAGCCCTAGGATATTGTTTATAAAATACATAACAATATTTTAAAGGCAGGTATCCAACTGGACACTGATCCAACTGGACAGACGCCAACTGGACATGCGTCCATCTGGACATGCATCCATCTGGACATGCATTCAACTGGACATGCGTTCATCTGGACATCTTTGTCGAGCTATTACTCAATCTGAAAACATTCTTCCACTCTGTGATTTCGCGCCTGAGCAGCATAGGCCTACTGCCTGCCACACGTTGATGTACAAAGTGTTGCGGCCACAGCGATCTGCAGGGGCGCGCTTTGCGAGTTGCAGACTTAGCAGGGCGCTCTGGATAGCTTGTGGTCTCCTTGTGTAATGAAATATATTGCTCTTCCCTCGGCATGCGTACTCCCACTCCAAGTTAAGATATTATGAAATACGTTACTGACAGAGTAAACCTTTACTGAAACAAGAGTACTCTACGTGAAATGAAATTACTCAAGGCAAAACATTATGTTTTAATTGCAGAGTAAACCAATATATTGACCAAACATGAAATACCATTACTCCACCTGTTTATGTGAATTTACACCATTCCATTTGGGTAATTGCAGAAAGGTTCATCGAGACATTTTTAATAATTTTTTATTGATTTCAAATTTATATAAATATCAATCGCAGGCAACGCGAAAGAGATTTATATAATCTAGGAAAACGCTTAAGTCCCGTCGCGTTGATGGATGAGCTTTTTTAAAAAATTTAAGTATGCGTGGGATCTCTTTACTCCTTCAAGTTCCATTGCAATTTGCAAAATCATTTTTGTTAAATTAGAATAATTTTTATAAAGTACTTATTGCTAGGGTAATTAGAATGTCAAATATCTGTAGGCCCGAAGATTGCTTTATGAACGCATTGTAGGTAATTGTTGTCAAGTTTCTATAGTTACTTGTTAATTCTTATAATGTACCTCAAAAAACTTATATTAAAACCTTTTTTCTATGGATTCTGGCTAACTTTTTCAAATTTTTCCTTCGTAAAGCAATACATAGCCATTACCTTAATAAACATGTAAAATATGAACGTTGTAGCCCCACCCGTTTGGTCAGAATCGGCCCAAATGTCACGAAAATATCACACTAAAAGTCGTAAAAGTAAGATATTTATGGGAAATATTTATTCGATTGCCTTAAAAATCATATCATATCTAAACTTAGTGATTTTAAAAGTTTCCATAAAGTTTCATCAAGATCGGAGTATCCGTTTGCCCGGACGCGGATCAAATATCACGAAAATATCGCACTAAAAATCGAAAAAATCGTAAAAGTACGATATTCATAAGAAAATATATTTCTTTGATTGTACCTTAAAACAATACAGGTCTAAGTTCAAAGATTTCGAAGGTCCCCTCCAATTTTCATCAAGATCGCATAAGCCGTTTGCCGTGAGAGCGAAACAAACAAAATAAG
>JAMZAV010009094.1:0-25127 GCA_024449915.1 Sweltsa coloradensis | reverse complement strand
AATGAAAAAATGAAATGCACGATGGGGCAATTCTATCACTGGCTATAAGATTATGAACGGTGGATTGACAAAGACAGTTCCGGTTTTGTCTTCAATTAAATAACAAACCTCACCAATAGTTTAGTTCCCATTCGAAAAAACCTACTGTAAATGACTTAATTTCTATCCAATTTCACAATGAATAGGTTTATTGTCAATGGGAGAACCCCCTTATTAATATTCTACAACAAAAATCAATATCGAGTCGGACCCATATCGAAAATTTTCAAAGGGGTTAGCCTTTGTGAATTTTTTAATGAAAAAATGAAATGCACGTTGGGGCAATTCTATCACTGGCTATAAGTACTCTATAGATAGACTAGTTGATTGACAAAGACAGTTCCCGGTTTTGTTCTTTAATTAAATAACAAAACCCCAACCAATAGTTTAGTTCCCTCGATAAACCTTCTGTAAATGACTCAATTTCTAACCGATTCACAATGAATAGGTTATTTGTCAAGGGGAGAACCCCCTTATTAATATTCTACAACAAAAAATCAATATCGAGTCGGACCCATAATCGACAAATTTTAAAAGGGGTTTAGCCTTTGTGAATTTTTTAATGAAAAAATGAAATGCACGATGGGGCAATTCTATCACTGGCTATAAGTACTTTATAGATAGACGTGTTGATTGACAAAGACAGTTCCCGGTTTTGTTCTTTAATTAAATAACAAAACCCCACCAATAGTTTAGTTCCCATTCGATACACCTACTGTAAATGACTCAATTTCTGTCCGATTTCACAATGAATAGGTTTTTTGGTAAAGGAAGAATCCCCTTATTAATATTCAACAAGAAAATATAAATATCGAGTCGGACCCATAATCGTCAAATTTGCAAAGGGGTTAGCCTTTGTGAATTTTTTAATGAAAAAATGAAATGCACGATGGGGCAATTCTATCACTGGCTATAAGTACTCTATAGATAGACGTGTTGATTGACAAAGACAGTTCCCGGTTTTGTTCTTTAATTAAATAACAAAACCTCACCAATAGTTTAGTTCCCATTCGAAAAAACCTACTGTAAATGACTTAATTTCTATCCGATTTCACAATGAATAGGTTATTTGTCAATGGAAGAACCCCCTTATTAATATTCTACAAGAAAAAATCAATATCGAGTCGGACCCATAATCGACAAATTTTCAAAGGGGTTAGCCTTTGTGAATTTTTTAATGAAAAAATGAAATGCACGTTGGGGCAATTCTATCACTGGCTATATGTACTCTATAGATAGACGTGTTGATTGACAAAGACTGTTCCCGGTTTTGTTCTTTAATTAAATAACAAAACCCCAACCAATAGTCCAGTTCCCATTCGATAAACCTTCTGTAAATGACTCAATTTCTATCCGATTTCACAATGAATAGGTTTTTTGGTAATGGAAGAATCCCCTTATTAATATTCTACAAGAAAATATAAATATCGATATATATATATATATAAATATCAGCAGCGCTTCACGCTTGTGAAACAACACAAGTTATTTTTAATTGCCTCATGCCATTTTCTATTAATCATGAGTGTTCTACACATCGCTGCCACACTTGTAATAAAAGGCATCACACCCATGCTACACTTAGATTCTCTGACATCGCAATCCACCTCTGATAACAGTGTGCACTCCACACAAGCTTCAAATCAAGAAGTTCAATCTGCCGCTAACAAGACTTATTGTACCTTCAACGATAAGGTTCAATCTCAGGTTTTATTAGGAACAGCGGTGGTAACCGTGAAAAACAAGTATGGAAAATACGTTCATTGCAGAGCACTGCTTGATTCTGCATCTCAGGTAAACTTTGTCACGGAATCATTAGTGCAAAAGCTACAACTGAAGAAATCAAAACAGCACATTCCAATCCAAGGCATAAACGAGGTTAATGCTGAAACTTCCCACACAGTTTCGCTAAACTTGAAGTCAAGGGTCAGCGATTATACTACTACAATTGACTGTGCGGTTCTTCCCCGCATACCGGCACAATGCCATCTACTTTTATGAATTGCGATAGTTGGGGAATTCCTAACGATATGATATTGGCTGATGAACAGTTCAACCAACCTGGTCCTATTGATCTTCTCATAGGAGCACACGTCTTCTATGAAACCTTGCACCCCGAGAAAATGACACAAACTGGAAATTACCCAGTATTGCAAAACACTGAACTTGGCTGGACTATTGCTGGCAAAACACCTATCAATTTGTCAGCTCAATCAACTCACCACGTTCACTTTGTGCGCAATCAGGATTCACTAGAAAATCAACTTCAACGCTTCTGGGAAATCGAATCTATTTGCCTCGATCAACCTGTTATGTCTCCGGAGGAACGACAGTGCGAGAAACACTTCTCTGAGAACACTACTCGACAACCAGATGGAAGATTCGTTGTCAAACTTCCAACGAAGATTGATCCAAAAGTTCTTGGAAATTCCAAGTGCATTGCAGAACGTCGACTCAATCAAATTGAAAAGCGTCTAGCCAAAACCATGATCTAAAAGCCAAATCCCATACCTTTATGGATGAGTATCAAACAAAGAAACACATGGATCAAGTAACAAGTGATGCTGTTGAAATTAAAGAGGCTTGCTATTATCTTCCACATCACCCAGTTTTCAAGACTTCTACTACTACATCTACTCGTGTAGTGTTTGATGCAAGTGCTAAGTCCACAAACGGCATATCATTAAATGATATCTTGCATACAGGACCTACTGTCCAACAAGATTTGCTTCCATTGTGCTACGATTCCGAACACACAAATAGGAATTGTTGCGGACGTTGCTAAAATGTAACAGACAAATTTTGGTGCATCCCGAAGACCCAAAATCTGCAAAGAATTCTTTGGCGACAAGCTCCTGAAGAAGAATTGCAGACATTTAAGCTCAAAACGGTTACTTATGGAACCTCAAGTGCTCCATTTCTTGCAACAAGATGCTTGAAACAGGTGGCCATTGATAATGAAATAAGTGCTCCACAAAGCGCTAAGATAATCAAGGAAGACTTCTATTTTTGATGATCTGTTGACTGGCTGCTCAACTGTTGAAGAAGCACAACATATTTACACAGAAGTCTCTACTTTGCTCAAGCAAGCATGTTTCCGTTACGGAAATGGTCCTCCAACTCTACAGAACTTCTTGCAGTGATTCCAGAAGAACTGCAAGAACACAAAGGACTGCTCTCTCTAGACTGTAATGAAAATTTTAAGTACACTAGGATTAATTTGGGACCCGAAGTCTGATCAATTTCAAGTAAAGAGTGGCAAATCTTCTTTCTCCATTGATTACTCAAATCATAAAGATATTCTTCTGTCTCACATGACAAAAAGAAGTGTATTGTCTACTATTGCATCGATATTTGATCCTCTTGGTCTAGTCAGTCCCATTGTAATTAGTTACAAAATATTCATGCAATCCCTGTGGCAAGAAGGACTAGGATGGGATGACCCACTTGCAGCAAAACTGCAAACAGATTGGCAACACCTTTGTGAACAAATTCCATTGCTCAGTGACATCAATATCCCACGCAATGTACTCAGGTGTGATGTTCCCACAATGCCTCAGTGGACATTACACATTGCAATACGGGTGGTATACCCCACTGTATGTCCATGACGCCCGTGGACGTACAAATCCATGGCTTTTGCGACAGCAGTGAACGGGCTTATGGTGCATGCCTCTATGTACGGGCTACATATGCCACAGGTGAAACTGCATCTAACCTGTTGTGTTCAAAGTCCAAGGTAGCACCTGTTAAGAGAACAACTCTACCTAGATTGGAGTTGTGTGGCGCTCTCCTTCTAGCTCATTTATGTGACAAGGCAATCCCTGCACTAAATCTACTTGTTAGTGAAACCATCCTGTGGACAGACTCCACATTGGTATTGCACTGGCTTTCAGGCAGTTCATCAGATGGAAAACGTTTGTAGGCAAACCCTGTTGCTACCATCCAAGAACTCACAAGCTAGTGCACACTGGAAAAAATGTGCCATCTGCATGTAATCCAGCTGATCTCGTGTCCAGGGGTGTCGACGCCACTCCCCTGAAGTCATGTGAACTTTGGTGGCAGGGCCCTGAATGGCTAATTCAAGAACCTCTTTGTGGCCCCAGCTAGATATCAACCTTGTGCCGTCTCCTGACAGTGCAGAAGCCAGAAAATCTTTTGTTGCGACAAGAACAGTGCCAGAGGACTGGACACAAAGGTACTCTAAGCTGACCAAACTTGGTTAGAGTTACTGCCTATTGCAGAAGATTCATCAAGAATACCAGATTAGCAAAGGGAAGAACGGCAACTTTCAGCGCTCTCAGCCAAAGAGATGGAAGACAGCCTTCTAACATGTGTAAAATTTGTACAATCTATTTCATTTCAATAAGGAACTAGCAAGTCTATCTAACAATCAAACCATTTCGCCAAAGAGTAAAGTAAAGAGTTTGACTCCATTCATAGATCAGCATGGGCTACTACGAGTTGGCGGTCGACTCCAAAAGCATCACTCCCCTATGATGCAATTTACCAATTGATCTTACCAGCAGATCATCCAATTTCTATTTTCTATTTTCTATCCAATTTCACAATGAATTGGTTATTTGTCAATGGGAGAACCCCCTTATTAATTCTACAAGAAAAAATCAATATCGAGTCGGACCCATAATCGACAAATTTTCAAAGGGGTTAGCCTTTGTGAATTTTTTAATGAAAAAATGAAATGCACGTTGGGGCAATTCTATCACTGGCTATATGTACTCTATAGATAGACGTGTTGATTGACATAGACTGTTCCCGGTTTTGTTCTTTAATTAAATAACAAAACCCCAACCAATAGTCCAGTTCCCATTCGATAAACCTTCTGTAAATGACTCAATTTCTATCCGATTTCACAATGAATAGGTTTTTTGGTAATGGAAGAATCCCCTTATTAATATTCTACAAGAAAATATAAATATCGAGTCGGACCCATAATCGACAAATTTGCAAAGGGGTAAGCCTTTGTAAATTTTTTAATGAAAAATGAAATGCACGATTGGGCAATTCTATCACTGGCTATAAGTACTCTATAGACGTGTTGATTGACAAAGACAGTTCCCGGTTTTGTACTTTAATTAAATAACAAAACCCCACCAATAGTTTAGTTCAGATTCGATAAACCTACTGTAAATGACTCAATTTCTATCCGATTTCACAATGAATAGGTTATTTGTCAATGAGAGAACCCCCTTATTAATATTCTACAAGAAATTATAAATATCGAGTCGGACCCATAATCGACAAATTTGCAAAAGGGGTTAGCCTTTGTAAATTTTTTAATGAAAAAATGAAATGCACGATGGGGCAATTCTATCACTGGCTATAAGTACTTTATAGATAGACGTGTTGATTGACAAAGAAAGTTCCCGGTTTTTGTTCTTTAATTAAATAACAAAACCCCCACCAATAGTTTAGTTCCTATTCGATACACCTACTGTAAATGACTCAATTTCTGTCCGATTTCACAATGAATAGGTTATTTGTCAATGAGAGAACCCCCTTATTAATATTCTACAAGAAATTATTAATATCGAGTCGGACCCATAATCGACAAATTTGCAAAGGGGTAAGCCTTTGTGAATTTTTTAATAATAAAATGAAATGCACGATGGGGCATTTCTATCACTGGCTATAAGTACTCTATAGATAGACGTGTTGATTGATAAAGACAGTTTCCGGTTTTGTTCTTTAATTAATTAACAAAACCCCACCAATAGTTTATTTTCCCATTCGAAAAACCTACTGTAAATGATTTAATTTCTATCCAATTTCACAATGAATAGGTTATTTGTCAATGGAAGAACCCCCTTATAAATATTCTACAAGAAAAAATCAATATCGAGTCGGACCCATAATCGACAAATTTTCAAAGGGGTTAGCCTTTGTGAATTTTTTAATGAAAAAATGAAATGCACGTTGGGGCAATTCTATCACTGGCTATATGTACTCTATAGATAGACGTGTTGATTGACAAAGACTGTTCCCGGTTTTGTTCTTTAATTAAATAACAAAACCCCAACATAGTTTTAGTTTTCCCATTCGATAAACCTTCTGTAAATGACTCAATTTCTATCCGATTTCACAATGAATAGGTTTTTTGGTAATGGAAGAATCCCCTTATTAATATTCTACAAGAAAATATAAATATCGAGTCGGACCCATAATCGACAAATTTGCAAAGGGGTTAGCCTTTGTGAATTTTTTAATGAAAAAATGAAATGCACGATGGGGCATTGTATGACTGGCTATTAGTACTCTATAGATAGACTGTTGATTGACAAAGACAGTTTCCGGTTTTGTCCTTTAATTAAAAAAACAAAACCCCAACCAATAGTCCAGTTCCCATTCGAATAACCTACTGTAAATGACACAATTTCTGTCCGATTTCAAAATGAATAGGTTATTTGTAAATTTGGGATCACCCCCTTATTAATATTCTACAAGAAAATAAAAATATCGAGTGGGACCCATAATCGACAAATTTGCAAAGGGGTTAGCCTTTGTAAATTTTCTAATAAAAAAATGAATGCACGATGGGGCAATTCCATCACTGGCTATAAGTACTCTATAGATAGACGTGTTGATTGACAAAGACTGTTCCCGGTTTTGTCCTTAAATTAATAACAAAACCCCAACCAATAGTCCAGTTCCCATTCGATAAACCTACTGTAAATGACTCAATTTCTATCCGATTTCATAATAAATAGGTTATTTGTCAATGGAAGAACCCCCTTATTAAATATTCTACAAGAAAAATAAATATCGAGTCGGACCCATAATCGACAAATTTGCAAAGGGGTTAGCCTTTATGAATTTTTTAATGAAAAAATGAAATGCACGTTAGGGCAATTCTATCACTGGCTATATGTACTCTATAGATAGACGTGTTGATTGACAAAGACTGTTCCCGGTTTTGTTCTTTAATTAATAAGAAAAGCGCAACGAATAGTCCGGTTCCTATTCGATAAACCTTCTGTAAATGACTCAATTTCTATCCGATTTCACAATGAATAGGTTTTTTGGTAATGGAAAAATCCCTTATTATTATTCTACAAGAAAATTATAAATATCGAGTCGGACCCATAATCGACAAATTTGCAAAGGGGTTAGCCTTTGTAAATTTTTTAATGAAAAAATGAAATGCACGATGGGGCAATTCTATCACTGGCTATAAGTACTTTATAGATAGACGTGTTGATTGACAAAGACAGTTCCCGGTTTTGTTCTTTAATTAAATAACAAAACCCCACCAATAGTTTAGTTCCCATTCGATAAACCTACTGTAAATGACTCAATTTCTATCCGATTTCACAATGAATAGGTTATTTGTCAATGAGAGAACCCCCTTATTAATATTCTACAAGAAATTATAAATATCGAGTCGGACCATAATCGACAAATTTGCAAAGGGGTTTAGCCTTTGTAAATTTTTTAATGAAAAAATGAAATGCACGATGGGGCAATTCTATCACTGGCTATAAGTACTCTATAGATAGACGTGTTGATTGACAAGACTGATCCCGGTTTTGTTCTTTAATTAAATAACCAAACCTTAACCAATAGTCCAGTTCCCATTCGATAAACCTACTGTAATGTCTCATTTCTATCCGATTTCATAATGAATAGGTTATTAGTCAATGGAAGAACCCCCTTATTAATATTCTACAAGAAAAAATAAATTTCGAGTCGGACTCATAATCGACAATTTTGCAAAGGGGTTAGCCTTTGTGAATTTATTAATGTAAAAATGCAATGCACGCTGGGGCAATTCTATCACTGGCTATAAGTTCTCTATAGATAGACGTGTGGATTGGCAAAGACAGTTCCCGGTTTTGTTCTTTAATTAAATAACAAAACCTCACCAATAGTTTAGTTCCCATTCGAAAAAACCTACTGTAAATGACTTAATTTCTATCCGATTTCACAATGAATAGGTTATTTGTCAATGGAAGAACCCCCTTATTAATATTCTACAAGAAAATATAAATATCGAGTCGGACCCATAATCGACAAATTTTCAAAGGGGTTAGCCTTTGTGAATTTTTTAATGAAAAAATGAAATGCACGTTGGGGCAATTCTATCACTGGCTATATGTACTCTATAGATAGACGTGTTGATTGACATAGACTGTTCCCGGTTTTGTTCTTTAATTAAATAACAAAACCCCAACCAATAGTCCAGTTCCCATTCGATGAACCTTCTGTAAATGACTCAATTTCTATCCGATTTCACAATGAATAGGTTTTTTGGTAATGGAAGAATCCCCTTTATTAATATTCTACAAAAAAATATAAATTCGAGTCGGACCCATTATCGTCAAATTTGCAAAGGGGTTAGCCTTGGTAATTTTTTAATGAAAAAATGAAATGCACGATGGGGCAATTCTATCACTGGCTATAAGTACTTTATAGATAGACGTGTTGATTGACAAAGACAGTTCCCGGTTTTGTTCTTTAATTAAATAACAAAACCCCACCAATAGTTTAGTTCCTATTCGATACACCTACTGTAAATGACTCAATTTCTGTCCGATTTCACAATGAATAGGTTATTTGTCAATGAGAGAACCCCTTATTAATATTCTACAAGAAATTATAAATATCGAGTCGGACACATAATCGACAAATTTGCAAAGGGGTTTAGCCTTTGTAAATTTTTTAATGAAAAATGAAATGCACGTTGGGGCAATTCTATCACTGGCTATAAGTACTCTATAGATAGACGTGTTGATTGACAAAGACTGTTCCCGGTTTTGTTCTTTAATTAAATAACAAAACCCCAACCAATAGTCCAGTTCCCATTCGATAAACCTACTGTAAATGACTCAATTTCTATCCGATTTCATAATGAATAGGTTATTTGTCAATGGAAGAACCCCCTTATTAATATTCTACAAGAAAATATAAATATCAAGTCGGACCCATAATCGACAAATTTGCAAAGGGGTTAGCCTTTGTGAATTTTTTAATGAAAAAATGAAATGCACGATGGGGCAATTCTATCACTGGCTATAAGTACTCTATAGATAGACGTGTTGATTGACAAAGACAGTTCCCGGTTTTGGTTCTTCAATAGGGAATATTCCACTTCATATTTTATATTTTATTTTAATTCTTATTCATGTCTTAATAGTCACTGCACTTTTTTTTATTTAAAAAAATATTTTTTTGTGTAATTTAAACACGAAGTAAATTGGACCCCCAGTTTGCGCGCCAAAAACGAGCGTGCGCCATCTTTGGACGGTACTACGTCATAACTGTGCTGAGTCAAGGCCAATTGGAAACGAAATGTACGTATATTTGTACATATTTACATACAGACGGCGGTGCTCGCCCATCCGCTCAACACAACAACTCCACAAGGATGTACATTTTCACCGTCTTTTGTTTTTCTTTTTCGTATGTGACAGGAGATTTTCGCGAAATCATTGTGAAAAAGAATAACGAGCATTTTGTCTTGAATTTTTGCATAGCCTAGGACTATCAGGGTATTCTTTATCTAAAAAAGGCTTTAATTAGTCATCAAGTAAGGTTTTTGTGCAGGATGTGTCAGAACATGGATCAGCAGGCCTAGGTTGGCAAGTTAAGCCTAGGGCTTGTCAAGTGAGTAATTTTAGTATTCACATACCAATGCCTATATCCTACAGGAACGATTGGCCTAGACTGTTGTATTATAAATAGTTTTTTTTACGTCTAGGCCTAGACCAGGACTGTTTCAGTTTTGTTTTTTGATTCCAATGTCAACTTTTCTCGTTTTCTGCTAGGCGTTAAATGTAAAATGTCCGCCATCTGTTTACATTACTGTAGGCTAAACGCTAGGCGCTGCTTTATTTAAACCACCGCCGTCTTGATGTTATCTCGATCCTACTATAATACTATTCCAACATCTTTGGTCTGGATGTATGTTTATCCAGACGGCGTTGGATCAACACAGTTCTGACGTCACAGTCGTTTTTTTGCCGCTTTAAAAACTGCTGCTTTTTAAAACGGCTATAAATCACTGATTATTATTTCACGGAAAAACAAAGTACATATTTGTAATCGGACGAAATACTTCTTCTAAAAAATCTATTCGTACAGTATTTGGCGGAAGTGGAATATTCCCTATTAAATAACAAAACCTCACCAATAGTTTAGTTCCCATTCGAAAAAACCTACTGTTAATGACTTAATTTCTATCCGATTTCACAATGAATAGGTTATTTGTCAATGGGAGAACCCCCTTATTAATATTCTACAAGAAAATATAAATATCGAGTCGGACCCATAATCGACAAATTTTTTAATGAAAAAATGAAATGCACGTTGGGGCAATTCTATCACTGGCTATAAGTACTCTATAGATAGACGTGTTGATTGACAAAGACTGTTCCCGGTTTTGTTCTTTAAATAAATAACAAAACCCCAACCAATAGTTTAGTTCCCATTCGATAAACCTTCTGTAAATGACTCAATTTCTATCCGATTTCACAATGAATAGGTTTTTTGGTAATGGAAGAATCCCCTTATTAATATTCTACAAGAAAATATAAATATCGAGTCGGACCCATAATCGACAAATTTGCAAAGGGTTAGCCTTTGTGAATTTTTTAATGAAAAAATGAAATGCACGATGGGGCAATTCTATCACTGGCTATAAGTACTCTATAGATAGACGTGTTGATTGACAAAGACTGTTCCCGGTTTTGTTTCTTAAATTTAAAATAAAAAAAACCTCACCAATAGTTTAGTTCCCATTCGAAAAACCTACTGTAAATGACTTAATTTCTATCCAATTTCACAATGAATAGGTTATTTGTCAAGGGGAGAACGCCCTTATTAATATTCTACAACAAAAATCAATATCGAGTCGGACCCATAATCGAAAAATTTTTAAAAGGGGGTTAGCCTTTGTGAATTTTTTAATGAAAAAATGAAATGCACGTTGGGGCAATTCTATCACTGGCTAAAATGTACTCTATAGATAGACGTGTTGATTGACAAAGACTGTTCCCGCGTTTTGTTCTTTAATTAAATAACATAACCCCAACCAATAGTTTAGTTCCCATTCGATAACCCTTCTGTAAATGACTCAATTTCTAACCAATTTCACAATGAATAGGTTTTTTGGTAATGGAAGAATCCCCTTATTAATATTGTACAAGAAAACATAAATATCGAGTCGGACCCATTATCGTCAAATTTGCAAAGGGGTTAGCCTTTGTGAATTTTTTAATGAAAAAATGAAATGCATGAGGGGGCAATTCTATCACTGGCTATAAGTACTCTATTGATAGACGTGTTGATTGACAAAGACAGTTCCTGGTTTTGTTCTTTTATTAACTACCAAAACCCCAACCAAAGTCCGTTCCCATTCGATAACCTACTGTAAATGACTCAATTTCTATCCGATTTCTCAAATGAATAGGTTATTTGTCAATTGGATCACCCCCTTATTAATATTCTACAAGAAAATATAAATATTGAGTCGGACCAATAATCGACAAAATTTGCAAAGGGGTTAGCCTTTGTGAATTTTTTAATGAAAAAATGAAATGCACGTTGGGGCAATTCTATCACTGGCTATATGTACTCTATAGATAGACGTGTTGATTGACAAAGACTGTTCCCGGTTTTGTTCTTTAATTAAATAACAACACCCCCAACCAATAGTTTAGTTCAGATTCGATAAACCTACTGTAAATGACTCAATTTCTATCCGATTTCACAATGAATAGGTTATTTGTCAATGAAGAACCCCCTTATTAATATTCTACAAGAAATTATAAATATCGAGTCGGACCCATAATCGACAAATTTGCAAAGGGGTTAGCCTTTATGATTTTTTTAATGAAAAATGAAATGCACGTTGGGGCAATTCTATCACTGGCTATATGTACTCTATAGATAGACGTGTTGATTGACAAAGACTGTTCCCGGTTTTGTTCTTTAATTAAATAACAAAACCCCAACCAATAGTCCAGTTCCCATTCGATAAACCTACTGTAAATGACTCAATTTCTATCCGATTTCACAATGAATAGGTTTTTTGGTAATGGAAGAATCCCCTTATTAATATTCTACAAGAAATTATAAATATCGAGTCGGACCCATAATCGACAAATTTGCAAAGGGGTTAGCCTTTGTAAATTTTTTAATGAAAAAATGAAATGCACGATGGGGCAATTCTATCACTGGCTATAAGTACTTTATAGATAGACGTGTTGATTGACAAAGAAATTTCCCCGGGTTTTTGTTCTTTAATTAAATAACAAAACCCCACCAATAGTTTAGTTCCCATTCGATAAACCTACTGTAAATGACTCAATTTCTATCCGATTTCACAATGAATAGGTTATTTGTCAATGAGAGAACCCCCTTATTAATATTCTACAAGAAATTATAAATATCGAGTCGGACCCATAATCGACAAATTTGCAAAGGGGTTAGCCTTTGTAAATTTTTTAATGAAAAAATGAAATGCACGATGGGGCAATTCTATCACTGGCTATAAGTACTCTATAGATAGACGTGTTGATTGACAAAGACTGTTCCCGGTTTTGTTCTTTAATTAAATAACAAAACCCCAACCAATAGTCCAGTTCCCATTCGATAAACCTACTGTAAATGACTCAATTTCTATCCGATTTCAAATGAATAGGTTATTAACCCCCTTATTAATATTCTACAAGAAAATATAAATATCAAGTCGGACCCATAATCGACAAATTTGCAAAGGGGTTAGCCTTTGTGAATTTTTTAATGAAAAAATGAAATGCACGATGGGGCAATTCTATCACTGGCTATAAGTACTCTATAGATAGACGTGTTGATTGACAAAGACAGTTCCCGGTTTTGTTCTTTAATTAAATAACAAAACCCCACCAATAGTTTAGTTCCCATTCGATAAACCTACTGTAAATGACTTAATTTCTATCCGATTTCATAATGAATAGGTTTTTTGTCCATTGGAGAACCCCCTTATTAATATTCTACAACAAAAAATCAATATCGAGTCGGACCCATAATCGACAAATTTTCAAGGGGTTAGCCTTTGTGAATTTTTAATGAAAAAATGAAAAGCACGTTGGGGCAATTCTATCACTGGCTATAAGTACTCTATAGATAGACGTGTTGATTGACAAAGACTGTTCCCGGTTTTGTTCTTTAAGTAAATGACAAAACCCCCCCAATAGTTTAGTTCCCATTCGATTAACCTACTGTAAATGACTCGATTTCTAACCGATTTCACAATGAATAGGTTTTTTGGTAAAGGAAGAATCCCCTTATTAATATTCAACAAGAAATATAAAATCGGGTCGGACCATTATCGTCAAATTTGCAAAGGGGTTAGCCTTTGTGAATTTTTTAATGAAAAAATGAAATGCATGATGGGGCAATTCTATCACTGGCTATAAGTACTCTATAGATAGACGTGTGGATTGACAAAGACAGTTCCCGGTTTTGTTCTTTAATTAAATAACAAAACCTCACCAATAGTTTAGTTCCCATTCGAAAAAACCTACTGTAAATGACTTAATTTCTATCCGATTTCACAATGAATAGGTTATTTGTCAATGAAAGAACCCCCTTATTAATATTCTACAAGAAAAAATCAATATCGAGTCGGACCCATAATCGACAAATTTTCAAAGGGGTTAGCCTTTGTGAATTTTTTAATGAAAAAATGAAATGCACGTTGGGCAATTCTATCACTGCTATATGTACTCTATAGATAGACGTGTTGATTGACAAAGACAGTTTCCGGTTTTGTCCTTTAATTAAAAACCAAACCCCCAACCAATAGTCCAGTTCCCATTCGAATAACCTACTGTAAATGACTCGATTTTCTATCCGATTTCAAAATGAATAGGTTATTTGTCAATTGGATCACCCCCTTATTAATATTCTACAAGAAAATATAAATATCGAGTCGGACCCATAATCGACAAATTTGCAAAGGGGTAAGCCTTTGTGAATTTTTTAATGAAAAAATGAAATGCACGTTGGGGCAATTCTATCACTGGCTATAAGTACTCTATAGATAGACGTGTTGATTGACAAAGACTTTTCCCCGGTTTTGTTCTTTAATAAAATAACAAAACCGCCACCAATAGTCCAGTTCCCATTCGATAAACCTTCTGTTAATGACTCAATTTCTATCCGATTCACAATGAATGGGTTTTTTTGGTAATGGAAGAATCCCCTTATTAATATTCTACAAGAAATTAAAAATATCGAGTCGGACCCATAATCGACAATTTTGCAAAGGGGTTAGCCTTTGTAAATTTTTTAATGAAAAATGAAATGCACGAGGGGGAAATTCTATCACGGGCTATAAGTACTTTATAGATAGACGTGTTTGATTGACAAAGAAAGTTCCCGGTTTTGTTCATTAATTAAATAACAAAACCCCACCAATATTTTAGTTCCCATTCGATAACCTACTGAAAATGACTCAATTTCTATCCGATTTCACAATGAATAGGTTATTTGTCAATGAGAGAACCCCCTTATTAATATTCTACAAGAAAATTATAAATATCGAGTCGGACCCATAATCGACAAATTTGCAAAGGGGTTAGCCTTTGTAAATTTTTTAATGAAAAATGAAATGCACGTTGGGGCAATTCTATCACTGGCTATAAGTACTCTATAGATAGACGTGTTGATTGACAAAGACTGATCCGGTTTTGTTCTTTAATTAAATAACAAACCTTACCAATAGTCCAGTTCCCATTCGATAACCTACTGTAAATGTCTAAATTTCTATCCGATTTCATAATGAATAGGTTATTTGTCAATGGAAGAACCCCCTTATTAATATTCTACAAGAAAAAATAAATATCAAGTCGTTCCCATAATCGACAAATTTGCAAAGGGGTTAGCCTTGTGAATTTTTTAATGAAAAATGAATGCACGATGGGGCAATTCTATCACTGGCTATAAGTACTCTATAGATAGACGTGTGGATTGACAAAGACAGTTCCCGGTTTTGTTCTTTAATTAAATAACAAAACCTCACCAATAGTTTAGTTCCCATTCGAAAAAACCTACTGTAAATGACTTAATTTCTATCCGATTTCACAATGAATAGGTTATTTGTCAATGGAAGAACCCCCTTATTAATATTCTACAAGAAAAAATCAATATCGAGTCGGACCCATAATCGACAAATTTGCAAAGGGGTTAGCCTTTGTGAATTTTTTAATGAAAAAATGAAATGCACGTTGGGGCAATTCTATCACTGGCTATAAGTACTCTATAGATAGACGTGTTGATTGACAAAGACAGTTCCCGGTTTTGTTCTTTAATTAAATAACAAAACCCCACCAATAGTTTAGTTCCCATTCGATAACTTCTGTAAAGACTCATTTCTAACCGATTTCACAATGAATAGGTTTTTTGGTAATGGAAAGAATCCCCTTATTAATATTGTACAAGAAAATATAAATATCGGGTCGGACCCATTATCGTCAATTTGCAAAGGGGTTATTAGCCTTTGTGAATTTTTTAATGAAAAAATGAAATGCACGATGGGGCAATTCTATCACTGGCTATAAGTACTTTATAGATAGACGTGTTGATTGACAAAGACAGTTCCCGGTTTTGTACTTTAATTAAATAACAAAACCCCACCAATAGTTTAGTTCCCATTCGATAAACCTACTGTAAATGACTCAATTTCTATCCGATTTCACAATGAATAGGTTATTTGTCAATGAGAGAACCCCCTTATTAATATTCTACAAGAAATTATAAATATCGAGTCGGACCCATAATCGACAAATTTGCAAAGGGGTTAGCCTTTGTAAATTTTTTAATGAAAAAATAAAATGCACGATGGGGCAATGCTATCACTGGCTTTATGTACTCTATAGATAGAAGTGATGATTGACAAAAACAGTTTCCGGTTTTGTTCTTTAATTAAATAACAAAACCCCAACCAATAGTCCAGTTCCCATTCGATAAACCTACTGTAAATGACTCAATTTCTATCCGATTTCATAATGAATAGGTTATTTGTCAATGGAAGAACCCCCTTATTAATATTCTACAAGAAAATATAAATATCAAGTCGGACCCATTATCGACAAATTTGCAAAGGGGTTAGCCTTTGTGAATTTTTTAATGAAAAATGAAATGCATGATGGGGCAATTCTATCACTGGCTATAAGTACTCTATAGATAGACGTGTGGATTGACAAAGACAGTTCCCGGTTTTGTTCTTTAATTAAATAACAAAACCTCACCAATAGTTTAGTTCCCATTCGAAAAAACCTACTGTAAATGACTTAATTTCTATCCGATTTCACAATGAATAGGTTATTTGTCAATGAAAGAACCCCCTTATTAATATTCTACAAGAAAAAATCAATATCGAGTCGGACCCATAATCGACAAATTTTCAAAGGGTTAGCCTTTGTGAATTTTTTAATGAAAAAATGAAATGCACGTTGGGGCAATTCTATCACTGGGTATATGTACTCTATAGATAGACGTGTTGATTGACATAGACTGTTCCCGGTTTTGTTCTTTAATTAAATAACAAAACCCCAACCAATAGTCCAGTTCCCATTCGATGAACCTTCTGTAAATGACTAATTTCTAACCGATTTCACAATGATAGGTTTTTGGTAATGGATGAATCCCCTTATTACTATTGTACAAGAAAATATAAATATCGAGTCGGACCCATATCGTCAAATTTGCAAAGGGTTAGCCTTTGTGAATTTTTTAATAAAAAAATGAAATGCACGATGGGGCAATTCTATCACTGGCTATAAGTACTCTATAGATAGACGTGTGGATTGACAAAGACAGTTCCCGGTTTTGGTCTTGAATTAAATAACAAAACCTCCCCAATATTTTAGTTCCCATTCGAAAAAACCTACTGTAAATGACTTAATTTCTATCCAATTTCAAAATGAATAGGTTATTTGTCAATGGAAGAACCCCTTATTAATATTCTACAAGAAAAAATCAATATCGAGTCGGACCCATAATCGACAAATTTTCAAAGGGGTTAGCCTTTGTGAATTTTTTAATGAAAAAATGAAATGCACGTTGGGGCAATTCTATCACTGGGTATATGTACTCTATAGATAGACGTGTTGATTGACATAGACTGTTCCCGGTTTTGTTCTTTAATTAAATAACAAAACCCCAACCAATGACTGTTCCCGGTTTTGTTCTAGTAGTTCCCATTCGATAACCTCTGTAAATGACTCAATTTCTATCCGATTTCACAATGAATAGGTTTTTTGGTAATGGAAGAATCCCCTTATTAATATTCTACAAGAAAATATCAATATCGAGTCGGACCCATAATCGACAAATTTGCAAAGGGCCTTTGTGAATTTTTAATTGAAAAAATGAAATGCACGATGGGGCAATTCTATCACTGGCTATAAGTACTCTATAGATAGACGTGTGGATTGACAAAGACAGTTCCCGGTTTTGTTCTTTAATTAAATAACAAAACCTCACCAATAGTTTAGTTCCCATTCGAAAAAACCTACTGTAAATGACTTAATTTCTATCCGATTTCACAATGAATAGGTTATTTGTCAATGGAAGAACCCCCTTATTAATATTCTACAAGAAAAAATCAATATCGAGTCGGACCCATAATCGACAAATTTTCAAAGGGGTTAGCCTTTGTGAATTTTTTAATGAAAAAATGAAATGCACGTTGGGGCAATTCTATCACTGGCTATATGTACTCTATAGATAGACGTGTTGATTGACAAAGACATTTTTTGGTTTTGCTCTATAACTAAAGAACAACACCCCAACCAATAGTCTAGTTCCCATTCAATAAACCTTCTGTAAATGACTCAATTTCTAACCAATTTCACAATGAATAGGTTTTTTGTAATGGAAGAATCCCTTATTAATATTTACAAGAAAATATAAATATCGAGTCGGACCCATAATCGACAAATTTGCAAAGGGGTTAGCCTTTGTGAATTTTTTAATGAAAAATGAAATGCACGATGGGGCAATTCTATCACTGGCTATAAGTACTCTATAGATAGACGTGTGGATTGACAAAGACAGTTCCCGGTTTTGTTCTTTAATTAAATAACAAAACCTCACCAATAGTTTAGTTCCCATTCGAAAAAACCTACTGTAAATGACTTAATTTCTATCCGATTTCACAATGAATAGGTTATTTGTCAATGAAAGAACCCCCTTATTAATATTCTACAAGAAAAAATCAATATCGAGTCGGACCCATAATCGACAAATTTTCAAAGGGGTTAGCCTTTGTGAATTTTTTAATGAAAAAATGAAATGCACGTTGGGGCAATTCTATCACTGGCTATATGTACTCTATAGATAGACGTGTTGATTGACATAAACTGTTCCCGGTTTTGTTCTTTAATTAAATAACAAAACCCCAACCAATAGTCCAGTTCCCATTCGATAAACCTTCTGTAAATGACTCAATTTCTATCCGATTTCACAATGAATAGGTTTTTTGGTAATGGAAGAATCCCCTTATTAATATTCTACAAGAAAATATAAATATCGAGTCGGACCCATAATCGACAAATTTGCAAAGGGGGTAAGCCTTTGTGAATTTTTTAATGAAAAAATGAAATGCACGATGGGGCAATTCTATCACTGGCTATTAGTACTCTATAGATAGACGTGTTGATTGACAAAGACAGTTCCGGTTTTGTACTTTAATTAAATAACAAAACCCCAACCAATAGTCCAGTTCCCATTCGAATAACCTACTGTAAATGACTCGATTTCTATCCGATTTCAAAATGAATAGGTTATTTGTCAATTGGATCACCCCCTTATTAATATTCTACAAGAAAATATAAATATCGAGTCGGACCCATAATCGACAAATTTGCAAAGGGGTAAGCCTTTGTGAATTTTTTAATGAAAAAATGAAATGCACGATGGGGCAATTCTATCACTGGCTATAAGTACTCTATAGATAGACGTGTTGATTGACAAAGACAGTTCCCGGTTTTGTACTTTAATTAAATAACAAAACCCCACCAATAGTTTAGTTCAGATTCGATAAACCTACTGTAAATGACTCAATTTCTATCCGATTTCACAATGAATAGGTTATTTGTCAATGAGAGAACCCCCTTATTAATATTCTACAAGAAATTATAAATATCGAGTCGGACCCATAATCGACAAATTTGCAAAGGGGTTAGCCTTTGTAAATTTTTTAATGAAAAAATGAAATGCACGATGGGGCAATTCTATCACTGGCTATAAGTACTCTATAGATAGACGTGTTGATTGACAAAGACTGTTCCCGGTTTTGTTCTTTAATTAAATAACAAAACCCCAACCAATAGTCCAGTTCCCATTCGATAAACCTACTGTAAATGACTCAATTTCTATCCGATTTCATAATGAATAGGTTATTTGTCAATGGAAGAACCCCCTTATTAATATTCTACAAGAAAATATAAATATCAAGTCGGACCCATAATCGACAAAATTTGCAAAGTGGTTAGCCTTTGTGAATTTTTTAATGAAAAAATAAAATGCACGTTGGGGCAATTCTATCACTGGCTATAAGTACTCTATAGATAGACGTGTTGATTGACAAAGACTGTTCCCGGTTTTGTTCTGTCGCGATAGGGGTGGCCTACCCCCTTCTCATTTTTTATTTCATTTATATTTGCATATCAACAGTTTAAGAGCTGCTTTGCATGTCAACTGCAAGTAGTTTTAGCATACTGACCAATTAGACATTAGCCATTTGCTACTGACCGTTAGACATGAACCACTTTGCATACTGACCAATTAGACTTAAAACCCCCTTTGCATACTGACCAATTAGACATGAACCACTTTGCATACTGACCAATTAAACATTAACCACTTTGCATACTGCCCGATTAGGCATTAGCCATTTTGCATACAAACCAATTACGATATGGCCATTATAATTAGGGTGAATAAATTCTTATATGACTTGTTAACAAATCAAGTATATTTCAATTTTAAATCAATATTAATTGTGTTTAAATATTGATGTGTAATAAGACTAGATGAGAGCTGGAAAGCATCTCTAATTTCTAGGCTGATTTAAAGGGTAGTCGAAGCATCTCGAGCCGGGGTTAAATGGAAAAACACCTGCAAGCTACGCAGTTCAGAAAAGTAATTGATGCCCAAAAAAGGGCTTATGAAAGGAAAGTAAGTCGACGATAGACATCCGTCTGGGTGGTAGTATGGGGGTGTCTGGAGGACCGCAGGTTTCACCGACAGTAGGTCGGGGCCAAATCATCTCGCAAGAGCGAACACAGAGATAATTGGCGATGTTATCGGACTTTCCGAGTATGGAACTGCGTGGTTGTAAGAGTAGAGATCCAGTCCTAAGGTAGGGGCGAGTTAACAGGAGACTCACCCATAGGGCATATGTCTAGGGGTCTTTCCATAAGAAAACCAGTCTCAAGTTGGGGTTGCTTCAACCATATAATTGGTCAGTTCCCTAGTAAACTAGAGACTTCGATGGAGTGGGGGTTGTTTCTACGCAAGTTCTGCAGGGAAATGTGGGGAACAAAGGACAGTGGTAAAAAGACGGTGGTAGTGGTGTGTGGTTTTTCTTGAGCCCCAAAGGGAGTGGACGTGTTTGTCGTGTGGTGGCCTATAGGGCGTGTGGATCAAGTTGTGAAGATGGAGGCAACTCACCTGTGCCTAGGAGATATGATTCGGTAAAGTGCGTTTTAGATGATTTGCCTATGGTACGGGACATAGTAACTCATGTGAGGAAGATTAGAGTTGTCGTTGAATAGATCAGTGTGAGCGAATATAGGAGTTAAATAAGGCATAATAATCAAAAGTGTGTGTTTAATTTTTATTGGGAAATTTAGGTTCGTCTACGAACATTTTGTATTTTTGTATGTGTCTACTGGGCCCCTATATCTACGTGAGTTTCATCTACGAACATTTTGTGTTTTTGTATGTGTCTACTGACCATAATATCACGTGAAGTTTATCTAAAAACATTTATCATCAAAGACAATCACCGTACCAAGAAACAATCATTAACTCTTTTTATTACAATTACCTTCATTTAAAGACTACATTCAGCGCCGACCGTCTCTTCAAGAAACAAAGACAGTAATTAGCGGAGTGGGGATGTGAACTGTAACCCATACGGGGCCGATCACCAGTGATCATTAGCAATCTTCAGGAATTGTTAACTACGCATAACCAGGGTTACTACGTACCCCGTCAAGATCCCCCCAAAAATTCCCCCAAAAGTGCTACGTCATCAACGTCAATAACATTACACCAATACAAAGGGGTTACGTCAAAGACCTCAATAAAAGGCTAAGTACCTGTCTAATGACAGTTTTCATTAAACCACAATATAATTTTTTAAACTTGTAGTAGTGCTGTATTAGTCTGTCGCCATTATTCAATTTACGAGCTCGTAGGTAGGATGTAAAAACCCAAAGTATCGCCATAGTAACCGTCAATAGTGAACCAGATATTGTGAAACGTTAAAATGCCTACATATGTGTAGTAGTATAAACCTAGTCACGCCCTCTTACGTCACTAAACCATATGCATAATATTTATTGGAAGTGATGCAGCCGGGGGCGGGGACTCAGAGGTGACGCCAGCAGAGGTAGGTAGGGGACTAATTAAATGAAGAATTCGACTGAGAAAATATAAAATAAATTAATTGTTGTTTAATTACAAATCATTTAAATATTAACTGATTTTTCTAAGTTTGGATTAAGGGGTTTTGTGTTCGAGGACTTGAGCTAGATAAAATTACTATGTAAATTTGTGAGATCGGTTCCAATCCGGGCTACGACAGGGTCTGATCGCCACAGTTCTTTAATCAAATAACAAAACCCCAACCAATAGTCCCAGTTCCCATTCGATAAACCTTCTGTAAATGACTCAATTTCTATCCGATTTCACAATGAATAGGTTTTTTGGTAATGGAAAAATCCCCTTATTAATATTCTACAAGAAATTATAAATATCGAGTCGGACCCATAATCGAAAATTTGGAAAGGGGTTAGCCTTTGTAAATTTTTTAATGAAAATGAAAAGCACGATGGGGCAATTCTATCACTGGCCTATAAGTACTTTATAGATAGACTGTTGATTGACAAAGAAAGTTCCCGGTTTTGTTCATTATTAAAATAACAAAAACCCCACCAAATAATTTAGTTCCCATTCGATAACCTACTGTAAATGACTCAATTTCTATCCGATTTCACAATAAATAGGTTATTTGTCAACGAGAGAACCCCCTTATTAATATTCTAGAAGAAATTATAAAAATCGAGTCGGACCCATAATCGACAAATTTGCAAAGGGGTAAGCCTTTGTGAATTTTTTAATGAAAAAATGAAATGCACGATGGGGCAATTCTATCACTGGCTATAAGTACTCTATAGATAAACGTGTTGATTGACAATGACAGTTCCCGGTTATGTTCTTAGAATAAATTACAAAACCCTTAACCAATAGTCCAGTTCCCATACGATTAACCTACTGTAAATGTCTCAATTTCTATCCGATTTCACAATGAAAAGGTTATACGTGAATGGAAGAACCCCCTTATTAATATTCTACAAGAAATTATAAATATCAAGTCGGACCCATAATTGACAAATTTGCAAAGGGGTTAGCCTTTGTGAATTTTTTAATGAAAAAATGAAATGCACGATGGGGCAATTCTATCACTGGCTATAAGTACTCTATAGATAGACGTGTTGATTGACAAAGACAGTTCCCGGTTTTGTTCTTCAATTAAATACAACAACCTCACCAATAGTTTAGTTCCCATTCGAAAAAACCTACTGTAAATGACTTATTTCTATCCAATTTAACAATGAATAGGTTATTTGTCACACACACGTACTAACACTAGACTTTCAACCCGGCATGGATTGTTCCTGCCTAGGAAAAAACACGCCTGGTCAAAGACATATCTCCTTTCTTGGGCCCCTAATTCATAATGCCTTACCTGAAAATATGTTCTCTTCTTCTTTCTACACTTTTAAAAGAATGTAAAGAGGTGCTCCTCGAAAAAGGATTTAACAGTAATCAGAATGCCCAATCAGTTTTAACTTATTATTTGCAGTAATAGTTTAGTTTTTAAGTTTAGTTTTTAAGTCTATAGTTTTTAGGTCTCTAGCTTTAGGAACCTTTGTAACCTATGAGTTACAGGGTAGGCTTGAAAATGTGAATTAATATTAAGGATTAGGGTAACCATTCACATTTGCTTCCTTGCACATACTTTTTTCTTCTCTATTTAAACTAAAGTAATTACTCTAGCCATCATCTTGTTGATTAGGAACAATGTACTTAATATGTCCTGTAATTGCCCACACACGAGCATTATGCTTATGTGGGCTTCTCAAATGATAATGCATTTATAGAATTTTATTTCATTACTATTGTCATTTCACTCATAGATTATTTTGTTTCATCATTCATTATTGTTATTATTTTGACCTCAACTATGAGCTTTTATTGTATTGATTAACTTGTGTTATAAATAAGCCATGTAACCAATGTAATAAGCATTTTCTTGTGAATAAACATTTTTCTGATTGATTGATTGATTGATTGAATGGGAGAACCCCCTTATTAATATTCTACAACAAAAATATCAATATCGAGTCGGACCCATAATCGACAAATTTGCAAAGGAGTTAGCCTTTGTGAATTTTTTTAATGAAAAAATGAAATGCACGATGGGGCAATTCTATCACTGGCTATAAGTACTCTATAGATAGACGTGTTGATTGACAAAGACAGTTCCCGGTTTTGTTCTTAAATTTAAAATAACAAAACCTCACCAATAGTTTAGTTCCATTCGAAAAAAACCTACTGTAAAGACTTAATTTCTATCCGATTTCACAATGAATAGGTTATTTGTCAATGGAAGAACCCCCTTATTAATATTCTACAAGAAAAAATCAATATCGAGTCGGACCCATAATCGACAAATTTGCAAAGGGGGTTAGCCTTTGTGAATTTTTTAATGAAAAAATGAAATGCACGTTGGGGCAATTCTATCACTGGCTATATGTACTCTATAGATGACGTGTTGATTGACAAAGACGTTCCGGTTTTGTTCTTTAATTAAATAACAAAACCCCAACCAATATTTTAGTTCCCATTCGATAAACCTTCTGTTAAATGACTCATTTCTAACCGATTTCACAATGAATAGGTTTTTTGGTTAATGGAAGAATCCCCTTATTAATATTGTACAAGAAAATATAATATCGAGTCGGACCCATTATCGTCAATTTGCAAAGGGGTTAGCCTTTGTGAATTTTTTTAATGAAAAAATGAAATGCACGATGGGCAATTCTATCACTGGCTATAAGTACTCTATAGATAGACGTGTGGATTGACAAAGACAGTTCCGGTTTTGTTCTTCAATTAAATAACAAAACCTCACCAATAGTTAGTTCCCATTCGAAAAAACCTACTGTAAATGACTTAATTTCTATCCAATTTCACAATGAATAGGTTATTTGTCAATGGAGAACCCCTTATTAATATTCTACAACAAAAATCAATATCGAGTCGGACCCATATCGACAAATTTTCAAAGGGGTTACCTTTGTGAATTTTTTAATGAAAAAATGAAAAGCACGTTGGGGCAATTCTATCACTGGCAATATGTACTCTATAGATAGACGTGTTGATTGACAAAGACTGTTCCCGGTTTTGTTCTTTAATTAAATAACAAAACCCCAACCAATAGTCCAGTTCCCATTCGATAAACCTTCTGTAAATGACTCAATTTCTATCCGATTTCACAATGAATAGGTTTTTTGGTAATGGAAGAATCCCCTTATTAATATTGTACAAGAAAATATAAATATCGAGTCGGACCCATTTTCGTCAATTTGCAAAGGGTTAGCCTTTGTGAAATTTTTTAATGAAAAAATGAAATGCACGATGGGGCAATTCTATCACTGGCTATAAGTACTCTATAGATAGACGTGTGGAATTGCAAAGACATTTCCCCGGTTTTGTTTTTAATAACAAAATCCCCAAATGACCCCCTTTAAAAAACCTATTAAATTTTTTAATTTTTTTTCAAA
>JAMZAV010009093.1:0-12743 GCA_024449915.1 Sweltsa coloradensis | reverse complement strand
AACACTTGAAAATTAAAGCTCTGTTTTTAAACAACCCCTTTTGGCCCGGGGTGGAATTGAAACCAGAGCTGGCTCTGCTAATCGTATCCACTCGCAAACACAGCTATAAAGGGGTAGTATTTTACCCCCCAAAAATAGAGGCGAGTTCTGGAATCTCGTGGGGGACCTATCCCCTTTCCCTTGACGACCCCTGACGACGATGACGTTATGACACAACGAACGTGACGAAGAAAATGCGACCGCGCGGAGAACCCCTTTCCCCCCCCTTCCCCGTGGGGGGTTTCTGACTAATGGGCCCCCCCTTCCCCCCCCCCCTTGGGTTGAGTGGTGCATTATGCCCTAAGGTTGACGCGTCCTTTCCCAAAAAAAAATCTTATTATTATTTTTTTTTTCCATTTTTTTAAAACTTAAAAACAAAAAAGTAACAAACGAAAACCCCTTTAAACTTTTTAAGGGGGGTACGCTAGCTTGGCCCCAACTAAAATGCGCGAAAACGGTGTTGATGATTTCTGCTGAACGGTTGGTAATATCAGTCCCAAATTTTGAAGGGATTTAATAAAGTATTTTATATTGTATCCAAATTGGGTTGCAAAAAATGGCGTTAAGATCCTTGCAAACATAAGCTCAAAACGGGGAAAAAAGGGAAAAATCCAAAACAGGGATTACAATTCGGAAAATTTCCCAAAAACCGTTTATCTCACGAAAAAAACCAAAATTAACCTCCGTTCCATTGTTTTAAACTTTGGGGTTCCTTTATGAAATTTGAGTTAAAAAAATCTGTTCACTTGGAAAAAATTCCCGAAGTTGACCAAAATTGATAAATTTTTGTGTTTTCACAAATTTTTAATTAAAAATCAATAAATTAAATTTTTGGGAATACGCGTAATGGATAACATAGATTTTTTTTAAAAAGTTAGTGTAAAATTTGATTAAATGGTGTTTAAAAACCGTTTACCCAAAAAAATCAGAAAGTGATGCTTAAACTCGCCTCCGTTCTAGCCTCAGCATACCCTTTTAAGCATAAATACCCTCGCCGCGAAATATGGCCTAGTCCCTGTTGTCGTCATCAGATTTGCATCTTTGCCGTTCTCCTCAAAAGGGAAAATGTCCCGAAAAAGAACCGCAACGCATAAACTGTGGAGAACCCACCCTGGTCGTCAGGAAGTGCCCCAGTTCCTGTTGTCGTCGTCATCTGAGTTGGGCAGTTTTGTGCACGTTTCTCCTCAGAAAGGACTGGCCTGTAAAGAACCAGAAACATCATCAACTGAGGAGAATCCCACCCGCTGTCAGGAAGTGCCTAGTTCCTGTTTGGTCGTCATCTAATTGCATTTGTGCAGTTCTCCTCAGAAAGGCTGTGCCTGAAAAGAACCAGCAAAAATGCTCAACTGAAAGAATCCCACCCTGCGTCGTACGGGAAGTGTCCATTTCCCTTTGTCGTCGTCATTAGAGTTGCAGTCTTTTGCACTTTTTCTCCTCGAAAGGAACTGTGCCTGTAAAAGAACCCCAGCAACTGCATCAACTGTATAGAACCCCACCCTGGTCGTAAGGAATTCCCCCTATTCCTGTTGTCGTCGTCATCTAAGTTGCGTCTTGTGCACGTTCTCCTCAGAAAGGAACTGTGCCTGTAAAAAAACCGAAACCTGCTAACTGTATAAATCCCACCCGGTCGACAGGAAGTGTCCTATTCCTTTTGTCGTCTCCATCTAGAGTTGCAGTCTTGGGGCACGTTTTTTCCCTCGAAAGAATTTTGGGCCTGTAAAAAAACCCAGAAAACATCACAACTGTATGAATCCCACCCTGCGCGTACGGAAGTTCCTAGTTCCTGTTTTCTCCCTTTCTAAGTTGCAGTCTGTGCACGTTCTCCTCAGAAGGGAACTGTGCCTGTAAAAGAAACCACGACATCTAAACCCCTGGGGAAATCCACCCTGCTCGTACAGGAATGTCCTGTTCCTGTTGTCGTCGTCCACTAGAGTTTGCAGTCTTGTGCAGTTTCCTCGAAAGAAACTGTGCCATAAAAAAACCAGCAACATGCAAAAAATGTGGGAATCCCCCCCTGCGTCGTACAGAAAGGTCCTTATTTCCCTGTTGCGTCGTCATCTAGATTCGTCTTGTGCCTTTCTCCTAAAAGGGAAAACGTGTTTAAAAAGAACCAGCAACTGCATCAACTGAGGAAAAATCCCACACCCTGCGTGTACAAAAGTGCCCTAGTTCCCTGTTGTCGTCGCCATCTAGAGTTGCAGTCTGGCACTTTTTCTCCTCAGAAGGGAACGTGCCTGAAAAAGAACCAGCAACATGCATAACTGTGGAAAATTCCACCCGCTCGTACAAAAAGTGTCCTTTAGTTCCTGTTGTCGTCGTCATCTAGAGTTGCAGTCTTGTGCACGTTCCCCCTCAAAAGGGAACTGTGCTTAAAAAACCACAACAGCATAAACTGGGAAATCCCCCCCCTGCGTCGTACGGGAATGCCCCCTTTCGTGTTTCTCGTCATCTAGAGTTCAGCTTGTCACGTTCTCCTCAGAGGAACTTCCCTGTAAAAAAACCGCAACAGCATCAACTGTGGAGAATCCCCCTGGCCCCGTCAGGAATGCCCTATTTCCTGTTGTCGTCGTTCTAGATTTTGCAGCTTGTGCACTTCTCCTCGAAAGGAACGGGCCCTGTAAAAGACCAGCAAATGTCAACGGGGGAGAATCCCACCCTGCGTCGAAAGGGAAGTGTCCAGTTCCGTTTTCGCGTCATCTAGGTTGCAGTCTGTGCACGTTTTCCTCAAAAGGGGAAACTGTGCTGTAAAAAACCAGCAACATGCAAAAACTGGGAGAACCCCTACCTGCGTCGTCAAAAAGTGTCCTAGTTCCTGTTGTCGTCGTCATCTACTAGAGTTGCGTTTGTGCACGTTTCCTCAGAAAGGAACTGTCCCTGAAAAAGAACCGCAACAGCATAAAACGTGGAGAACCCCCCCCCTGCGTCGTACAGGAAGGCCTGAGTTCCTGTTGTCGTCGTCTCTAGAGTTGCAGTCTTGTGCCTTTCCCCTAAAAAGGGAAACTTGCCTGTAAAAAAAACCAGCAACTGATAAACTGTGGAAAATCCCCCCTGCCCGTACAAAGGCCCTATTTTCCTTTTGTCGTCGTCATCTAGATTTTGCATTTTGTGCACGTTCTCTCAAAAGGAACGGGCCGGTTAAAGAAACCACAAACATGCATCAACTGTGGAGAATCCCACCCTGCGTCGTACGGGAAAGTGTCCTGATTCCGTTTCGTCGTCATCTAGAGTTGCGTCTTGGACTTCTCCTCAGAAAGGAACTGTGCCGTAAAAAAACCAGCAACATGCATCAATGTGGAGAACCCCACCCGCGTGTACAGGAAGTTCCTATTTCCCCTCTGTCGTGTCATCTAGAGTTGCATTTTGTGCACGTTCTCCTCAGAAAATGTCCCTGTAAAAAAACCCAAACATGCTCAACTGTGAAGAATCCCCCCATGCGTCGTACAGAAGTGTCCTTTTTCCTGTTGTCGTCGTATCTGATTTTGCGCTTGTCACGTTCTCCTCAAAAGGGAAACTGGCCTGTAAAAGAACCAGAAACTGCATAAAACTGTGGAGAACCCCAAACCCTCGTCGTACAGGAATGCCCTATTTTCCTTTTGTCGTGCCACTAGATTGCATCTTGTGCACTTTCCCCTCAGAAAGGAACTGTGCCTGTAAAAAAACCCGCAACTGCTCAACTGGGGAAAACCCCCAACCCGGCGTCGTACAGAAGTTCCTAGTTTGTTCGTCGTCATCTAGAGTTCGTCTGTGCACGTTCTCCCTCGAAAGGAACGTGCCTGTAAAGAACCAGCAACATGCATCAACTGGGGGAAAATCCCCCCCTGCGTTACAGGAAGTCCCCTGATTCCCTAAAGGACCGAATCCGGGTCCGGGGCCCTCCCGGCATCCCAGCAACATGCATCAACTGGGGGAGAATCCCACCCTGCGGTACGGGAAGGGGCCTAGTTCCTTTTTGTCGTCGTCACTAAGTTGCAGTCTTTGCACGTTTCCTCAAAAAGGAATGTGCCTGTAAAAAACCCAGAAAACATGCATCACGTGGAAATCCCCCCCTGCTCGTACAGGAAGTTCCCTATTTCCCTGTTGCCCGGCGTCATCTAGAGTTGCAGTCTTTTGCCGTTCTCCTCAGAAAAGGAACTGTGCCTGAAAAGAACCAGCACCAGATAAACTTGGAAATCCCCCCCTGCGTCTAAGGAATGTCCTGTTCCTTTTGTCGTCGTCATCTAGATTTCAGTCTTGTGCACTTTTCCCTCAAAAAGAAGTGCCGTAAACGAACCCAAATGCATAAACTGTGGAAAATCCCCCCTGCGTCGTACAAAAAAGTGTCCTGAGTTCCTTTTTGTCGTGTCATCTAGGTTGAGTCTTGTGACGTTCTCCCAAAAAGGGAACTGTGCCTGAAAAAAACAGCAACATGCATCAATGTGGAGAACCCACCCGCGTCGTACAGGTTCCTATTCCTGCTGTCGTCTCATCTAGAAGTTCAGTCTTGCCTTTCTCCTCAAAGGGAAACTTTTCCTGTAAAGAACCAAAAAACATGCATAAACTGGGGAGAATTCCACCGCGTCGTACGGGGAAGTGTCCTATTTTTCCTTTTTGTCGTCGCATCTAGAGTTCGTCTTGTGCACGTTCTCCTCAAAAAGGAACTGTGCCTGTAAAGAACCAAAACATGCATCAACTGTGTAGAATCCCCCCCTTCGTGTACGGAAGTGCCTGATTTCCCCTGAAGGCCGAACCCAGGTCCGGGCCCTCACCCATCACCAGCAAAATGCTCAACTGGGGAAACCCCACCCTGCGTCGTACAGAAGTGCCCTGGTTCTAAAGGAGCCAAACCAGGTCCAGGGCCCCCCGGCATCACCAGCGACATGCATCAACTGGGAAAATCCCCCCTGCGTCGTCGGGAAAAGTCCCCTATTTCCCTGAAGCAGCCGAATCCAGGCCCCCGGGCCCTCACCGGTCACAGCAACAAAAACAAAACAAAAAACTTTATTCACCTTGCTCAACATTGCAAAAGTATAATTTTTTTTTTAGAGAAAGGAATAGCCTAGCCTATGGAGAGTAATACATAATTGTTAACAATTTTATAAAAAATATACATTAAAATATACATTTTCATAATTTCATAATTTTCTTTCCTTCTATTTCTATACATAATACTTATTTTTTTTATTGAATTGTTTATTTATATTAAATTATATTCATGAAAATACATAGTAGTTTCAGGAGTGTAAAGGGAAAGTTGAATGTAAAGCTATGGGTGGGGTATTTATATTTTCGGGGCACAAGTTTAAAGTTAAACGTCAGCTGGATGAAGGTATCATTGATGGTGTAAAAGCAACGCTTTATAAGAAATGATTTCAATGTATATTTAAAAGAGTCTGGGGATTGTATATTTTTTAATTTCTGGGGGTATATGATTGAAGATTGTTAGACATTGGTAATGAGGTCCTTTGGAGAAAACGCGTTGGTATTATGAGTTGGGACATGAATTTTTGATTTGCGATCGTGTATCAGGGTTTCATGAATCGTTGAGTTTAATTTGAAGAGGTGAGGGTTTGATTTGACAAAGACTGCTGCAAGTTGTATCAAAGTACTTGCTAAGGTCAAGATTTTTTGGGTGGGGAAGATATTTTCTGCACCGAGGTACGCCAGACCCCCCTTTTACTATAATTCGAATGGCCCGTTTTTGTAATCTAAAACTCTTATAGCTTGTGGCGAGTTTCCCCCAGAAAATAAGTCCGTATGATATGTGTGAGTGGATGTGAGCATGGTATATGAGAATAAGGACGTTGTGGCTGACTAGGGCTTTAATTCTTCTGAGGAGGAAACATCCACTCTTTATCTTTGAGCAAACAGCGCTATGTGGTCTGTCCAATCAAGAGTGTCAGTCATATGTAGACCCAGGAACTTGATGGCGTCAGAGCAGGCAATGCTCTTAGATGAGATGCGAATGAGGAGGCTTTCGGTGGGTGGAACTTGTGAGTGGAAGTTTAAATACACCGTTTTTGACGGTTGAAGAGAAAGGAGGTTTTTGTTACAGTATTGTGACATTATGGAAGTTTGTTCGTTGGACATTTTGAGAGTGGTGCTAAAGATTTTCCTTTTGTGCTGTGAGTATATGGCTGAAATCATCGACGTATTGTGTTAGTATACCAGTGGTGAAACATTCTGGCATATCGTTGACATAAAGAGGAAGAAGGGTGGTCCAAGAATGGTTCCTTTGTGGGGACACCACTTTTCAGGATCAGCGGTTGAGAATAAAAAGGGTGGTAGGTGTTATTTTTGGAGTTTGCGGATTTCGACTATTTGAGACCGGTCAGATAGGTAAGAGGAGATCCAGGAGTGGGCCTGGCCTCTGATTCCCATTGATTCTAATTTGCATAGTAGGATAGAGTGATCGATGGTGTCGAATGCTTTACTAAGATCGTAAAAAATGCCTAGGGGAACGTCCCCTTTTAAAGTGCATCGGGGGATAGTTGTAAGAAGTGAAAAAATAGCTGTGGTAGTTGATTTCCCTTTTTTGTAAACTATTTTGGGTTAGTGATGTTATATTGTGCTTGGATATAAAAGAGGTTAAGCGGGCATAAAAGTCTTTTTCAAAGATTTTTGAGAAGGAAGAGAGAAGAGATATTGGGCGAAAGTTTTTGGGTCGTTTAGAGAACCCTTTTTCTTATAAAGTGGAATAACTTTAGCTTCTTTCAGCTTGAAGGGAAATACCAGTTTCAAATGATTTGTTTATTTTTAAATGATGGGGGAAGGGAAAGGGAAATTTGTAACATTTTGATAAAATTGCAGTGGGGACATCGTCTGCCCCGGAAGATTGTTTGTTACCTAACGATTTAAAAATTTTTGCAATTTCTGTTGAGGGGGTGTCGAAAAGAAACATTGACTGAGTGATTTGAGGGATTGTTGTTGTGGGGGGCTTTGGGCAATATTATGATGAAGTTTGGTCTGTTTTTTAATTCCCGCTTCTATAAAGTAGTTATTTAAATAGTTTGATATTATGTTCGGATCTGACACTAGTGAGCCTTCTATGTTTAGCAAAAGGTCATCACGCGATTGTGGGGCTAAAGATTGTGATTTTATTAGCTGCCATGATGCTCTTGCTTTATTGTCAGCCCTTTCAATTTTTTGTGAGTAAAATTGTTTTTTGGTGTTTCTAAGTTTGAGGGAGTGAATTTTCTTGAGGGCTTTATAATCGTCAGAGTAGTTTGAAAATGGGAGGGTGTAGTTTATGCATCTGATATAGATTTTTTGAGATGTTTGCCTTCTTCCCGTAGCTCTTTGGTAATCCCAAAGGACTTGGGTCAGGTTTGTTGTGTTTTTGACGAGTTTTTGGAAAAGCTTTGTAAAAAAGACTTAGGAATGTATTTAGGAAGGTATTTAGTGCATCGTTTGCGTCCGAGTATGTATTAGGGCCCTTCTTCTTCATCGAGTAGCTTTTAGGAAAAAGTTGATATTTGTTTTTGAATTTCCTTTTTCGCTAAATTGTGGGGAGGAATGCTCTTGCGATTTAATTTCTAGAAGAATGGCTGCATGATCTGAGAAGTGTGGATGCAATAGTTTGGTATTATAACAGGATTGATTCAGTGAAGTGAATATATTTTCAAGGAGGGTACTACTATTGCCAAGTATACGAGTAGGAGTGTTGATGGAAGTCAACCATGTTAAAAAAATTCGATCATGTCTAGGAGGCGTGTCTGTGCGGTAGATTTTAATAACATGTTAATGTTGAAATCTCCGCAAAGAGCAATTTCTTGCTTTTTTGGAAATTGTTTGGTTGTTTTAACAAGGGGATCCTGGAGATTGTCCAAGAAGAGATTTACATCTCCATTGGGTGATCTATAAATTGAAAATATCATAATTTGTGATTTGGTTAGTTTCAAACAACATCCAGTGCATTCAAAGTCAAATTCTGACAATTTAAATTTAAGTTGTGGAAGAGGAACTATGTTAAGATGAGGTTTTTGCAAATATAGCTACCCCGCCATGTTTATGGTTGGTCGACAATAGATGCTTATGTTAGAGATACCTGGTATGCAGAGGAGGTTGATTTCTGATGATTCAAGCCCAAAGTTCAGATATACATTTACGTCGGCTGAGTTATTATGGATCAGAGTTTCTAGCTCTTCCATTTTATTGCGCATGGGGCGGATGTTTTTGACTTAGGATTGGGTTTATTAGCCGATAGTTTTTAGAACATTTTGCTTGTTTGGTTGTTTTTTTTAAAGGGTTTTATTTTTGGATTGAGAGTTTATAGAATAGGAGGGCATGGTTGTTGGCATGTCTATGGGGTGTGAGAAAGTTTGTGTGTTTAGGCTAATGTGGGGAGTTTTTTTTATCTGTGTTTTTATTAGTTACAATATAGGCATTATGGGTTGGTGTAGCTAGTCAAACTAGGCTTAGATTTGGATTTTTTATTGATGTATTTAGATGACTTTAAATGGAGTGGTGGAGATCTAACATTTATGTGATGCCTGTTTTGTTTCTTCCGATAATGATCAGTAAGAATTTCAACTAACTCTCTGGGGACCATGGTTTTTGAATTTTAAGTTTCTAACCGAGACCCTCCTTATCATTAATTCCCGTAATTGTTTATAATTACAATTGGAAAACTGACGTATACCCTACTTCGGGTTGTCATGTTTTTGGAAGTAAGTTTCTTGACTTCTAGGAGCTGGGGTAGCATCCTGTCCAAAAGTAAAGGCCGTCTCAGATGATATCACCTGTGTTGTCTTCTCTTCAATTGTAAATGGAATGTACAGTGTCCTGTTCAATATGGAGATGAGGGCCGTCTCAGACGATAACACTTGTGCTTGCTTCTCCTCCAACGTACGTGACAAAAACACTGCCCTGCCAAAGCAATTAGAGGTATCGGGCGTCCCAGATGAATGCAGCTGTGCTGGTTCTCCTCCCAAAGGGACCTGACATAACAGTGCCCTGTACGCAATTTGAGGTGGCGGACGTTTTAGATGAATGCACCGGTGCTGGCTCCTCCTCCAACGTTTTTTTACAACACAGGGGTCCTGGTTACAAGTAGAAGTGTGAGCCGTCTCGGATGTCTCAGCGACAATATCTAGGCTCAGTGATGGTCAAGCAGAGACTCCGCGTAGGGCGCAGTAGCTTCTGCTGCATCGGTTGGAGTTCGGGGGACTGCCGCTGGGGGCGGGTGGGGACTCCGTGTAGTGGGCAGCAGTCCAACGTTGCAGCTTCTGAAGTCGCAGCGGCATCAGCAGGGTTTTAGTACTTGATAAAGCGAAGATTCCGCGTTTGGGGCAGTGTTTCCGCGTACCCACTAGAGTTTCGGTGAGGGGCCGCAGGACTTAGCATTTGCACTTTTGATGCCGCCAATTGGCTCCTCGGTGTTGTGGGCTGCTAGACTCACTTGTGTTAGCTTTAAGTCTATTTTATAAGTTTTTTTTTTTTTTTTTTTTTTTCGATGCATCAACCTGTGGAGAAATCCCCCCCTGCGTCGTACAGGAAGTGCCCTGTTCCTGAAGGAGCCCGAATCCAGGTCCAGGGCCCTCACCGCATCACCAGCAACATCATCAACTGTGGAGAATCCCACCCTGCGTCGTACAGGAAGTGCCCTGAGTTCCTGAAGGAGGCGAATGCAGGTCTAGGGGCCCTGACCGGCATCACGAGCAACGTGCATCAACTTGTGGAGAATCCCCCCCTGCGTGTACAGGAAGTGCCCTAGTTCCTGAAGGAGCCGAATCCAGGTCCAGGGCCCTCACCGGCATCACCACCACATGCTCAACTGTGGAGAATCCCACCCTGCGTCGTACAGGAAGTGCCCTGAGTTCCTGAAGCAGCCGAATCCAGGTCCAGGGCCCTTTCACCGGCATCACCAGCAACATGCATCAACTGTGGAGAATCCCACCCTGCGTCGTACAGGAGTGCCCTAGTTCCTGAAGGAGCCCGAACCAGGTCCAGGGCCCTCACCGGAAATCACCAGCAACATGCATCAACTGTGGAGAACCCCAAACCCTGCGTCGTACAGGAAGTGCCCTGAGTTCCTGAAGGAGCCAATCCAGGTCCAGGGCCCTCACCGGCATCACCCGCAACATGCATCAACTGTGGAGAATTCACCCTGCGTCGTACGGGAAGGCCCTGAGTTCCTGAAGGCCGATCCAGGCCCAGGCCTCAACCCGGGCATCACCGCAACATCATCAACTGTGAAAATCCCACCCTGCGTCCAGGAAGTGTCCTGATTTTCCTGAAGGAGCCGAATCCAGGTCCGGGGGCCCTCACCGGCATCACCAGCAAAAATGCATAAACTGTGGAGAATCCCACCCTGCGTCGTACAGGAAGTGCCCTAGTTCTGTTTGTCCGCCCGTCATCTAGAGTTGCCAGTCTTGTGCACGTTCTCCTCAGAAAGGACCTGTGCCCTGTAAAAGACCCAGCATCATGCATCAACTGTGGAGAATCCCACCCTGCGTCGTTACAGGAAGTGTCTAGTCCTGAAGGCAGCCGAATCCAGGTCCAGGGCCCTCCCCGGCATCACCAGCAACATGCATCAACTGTGGAGAATCCCACCCTGCGTCGTACAGGAAGTGTCCTAGTTCCTGTTTTCGTCGTCATCTAGAGTTGCGGGTCTTGTGCACGTTCTCCTAAAGAAAGGAACTGTGCCTGTAAAAAAACCCAAAAGCAACATGCATCAACTGTGGAGAATCCACCTGCGTCGTACAGGAAGTGCCCTAGTTCCTGAAGGAGCCGAATCCAGGTCCAGGCCCCTCACCGGCATCACCAGCGACCGTCGACTTCACAAGGGAAACCGCTCCGACTCGTACAGCCCCTGTAACTTCTTATGACAGGAAACCCGTTCTTATGCTGATGTATTAACTAACCCCAAACCCAAAACCCGTGTTCGATCTTCCGCCCAAACCAAACAACCCCCGTCCTGCAACCCTGATCCACCCCAGTCCCCTGTCTGGGGCATCATTGCAACCCTGGCTGTAGCCCTGACTTCTCTCTCTTCTGATCCCGTCATTGCCATCCTTGCAAACCTCCTCAAAGTTCTTGCGTGTGATAATGCTACTCTTTCGTCCTTCAAACAAATCTTGGGAATTGTCCCTAAATCAAAAAGATGTACCTCCCACTCACCAGTCTACCTGGCTGGATACTAGAGTTTTCCCACTGCAATACTAAAATTCTCCTCTTGTGGGTTAAAACAAAACTCGGTATTGGACGAACAAGCATAAACAAAAAATTAGTTTAATGCAACTGTCAAAGCCATAAAACATTAGGAACTGATCCTAGTTCCCGTTTATTTAAAAAAAATGGAACGGTGACGTTACTTTCACTTACTTTTAAAATCACTAATTAACATCATAATATGTAACAAAACAGCTCTTCGAGAGAGACATGAGCAGGCAAAGCCTAACATACACACGCAGCTAGCTACAGAGAGTCCACACTTGAGTCAACATCAGGTTTTCACACAATGCCATTTATTATCTACGAATACACATTATCTAAATAGAAAATAAAAGGCTCGGGTTTTATTATGGGATTATGAATTTAAATGCCAACCTGTTTACAAATCTCAAAGCAGGGGATGATGTGTAGCGGATGAGGAAAAATTTCTTCATCCATTCCCACTTTATAGCTTCCATAGAGTTCCAAGCTTGCCTAGTATAACTTGTGGTGACGTTTCTGCAGTTCATGGTTTTTAATTTTTTTCAAAAATGCTTTAATGGGGTCACAGATTTTGCTTTGTTTTACTTAAAAACACTTAGCTGGGTTTAAAAAGCTTTGTTTTCAACTTTTTGTCACTCAAAACCCTTGAATGAAAAATTAGCTTCAGAATTTTATTCAAACAAAACATGGTGGCTGCACATTCCCAAAAACCTGATTCTCAAACAATATTTAAAATAAATTTTATTTCCCAATAAATCCTTTCACAGCAGATCACAATAACAACCAAAACATCAAACTCCATTGAAGGCAAAAAGAAAAAAAAAAAGACTCCCCGTTTCCTCCCTTGCCTGTGGTGGTTCTGAACCGCATGGGTCCCTCTTCCCCCCAATCCCCATGAGAGTGGGGCTTATTGTATAGGCCAATTCGACGAAATTCGGTCCGAGACGGAAAATAATTATTAGAAAGCTAATTCTTTTGTAATACGTTATTTTGGGGGGCCCCCTTTACATCCCTAGAAAAATCCCCAAAAATCTAGTGGGCAACACCCTTAAATTTTTAAAAAATCGCCGCCATCTTTCATTTTTCAAAAAAAGCCAAAAGTGATTTGAAAGGATTCTTTTTGTAATACGTTTCCTTTGGGGCCCCCCTTAACACTCCAGAAAAATCCCTTTAAAAATCCTACGTGGGCAAAACCCCTTAAATTTTGAAATTTCGCCGCCATCTTGCTTTTCCAAAAAAAACCAAAAAGTGATTGAAAGCTGTTTTTTTTGTAAAAACGTTTCCTGACCCCTGTATATCTCCAGAAAAATCCCAAAAATCCTACGTGCATGGGGAAAAACCCCCCCAAATTTTTGAAAAATCGCCCCCCATCTTGCCGTTTTTTCAAAAAAATGCCAAAAAAGTGTTAGAAAGCTAATCCTTTTGTAATCGTTCCATTGGGGCCCCGTATATCTCCAGAAAAAATCCCCCAAAAACCTACGTGGGGAACACCCTTAAATTTTTTTAAAAATCGCCGCCATCTTGCATTTAAAAAAAAATGCCAAAAATGTTAGGGAAAAGTGATTTCCTTT
>JAMZAV010009092.1:0-27326 GCA_024449915.1 Sweltsa coloradensis | reverse complement strand
AATCGTGTAAAAAACACACAATAATGAAAAAAAAAAAAAAAAAAAAAATTTAAACTTCCGGTTTTTTTTCTCCAATGTAGTGAAATGGAATTTTCGCTTGGGCGCTACGCTCATCCAACAACAATAAACAGTCAAAAATTTCCTCGGAAACCCCGCATTTAGATGCTGAAGGGTTTGCTTTTTGCTACAGTGACAAGTTTGAGAGTTCTGCTCTGTTTTTGGCACAAAACTGTGCAAAGTATTTACTCTGTCAAACACCTTCAGGATTCAAAAATAAATCTTGAAACGGCAAGTAGATTAATAAAGTCATGCGAAGCCGAATCATCAGCAATGCGCTTTCATGAAGCGTTCCTTGATATTAATAAAGGGCAGAGGGTTTGCAGACTCATGTGAATCGACATAAAGTTTTGTACATAAGAGGGTGTGTAGAAAGAAACGATTTCATGATGAGCTTGCTGAAGATTCTCCCATTGCATCTGCATTTAGTCAGGCGGCATACCTGGAGAATACTTCAATTTTAGTATACTAGGAAAACGCTTAAGTCCCGCCGCGTTGTTGGATGAGCGTAATTGGTGCATTGAGCTGCCATGTGTTATGCGGATTTTCTGTTCTGTGAAAAAATCATTACTAAGTGGAAGATTTTTTTTTAAAATTATTTAAAAATAAATAAAAAATAAACTTTAATTTTTAATTTTTTTTAATTAATCGTAATTTTAAAAAAGAAAAAAATCGTAAAATTTCGATTTTCATAAGAAATAATTATTTGATTGTGCTCAAATTTCACACGAATATATCGATTCATAAAATTAAGGTTCTGTTAAAAAATCATTACAATCGGATAAAGCATGTAGGTGTTATAAGTCAAAGAATTGTTTTAAAAAAGAAAAACCACGTAAAATTGCGATTTTCATGAGAAATAATTTTTCGATTGCGCTTAAATTTTCCACGAATATATAAATTCATAAAATAAAGGTCCTGTGAAAAAATCATTACAATCGGACAAAGCGTGTAGGTATTATAAATCGAAGAAATTTTTTCAAAATCGAAAAAAAATCGTAAAATTGCGATTTTTATGAGAAATTTTTTTCGATTGCGCTCAAAAACGTGGCAGTTCTAAGTTCAGAGATTTCGAAGGTCTCAATAAAATTTCATCGCAATCGGAGTATCGGTTTAGCCGGAATCGTGCTAACAAACAGACAAAAATACAAAAAAAAAAAAAGAAAAAAAAAAAAAAACATTCCGGATTTTTTTCTCCAGTGTAGTGAAATGGAATCTTCGCTTCGCTCGCTACGCTCGCTACGCTCATCCAATAGCAAGAAATTTGGTATGATGATCGGACATACCCTACTGATGATTTAAGGGAAATGGAGCCAATTGAAAATTTACCCAGGAACCCCTCAAATCAAAGATGGCGTCCAAACATGGCCTAATTTTTAAAAATTATGGTCCTATGTTATTCATTTTCACTTTACACACGTACTTTCAACTACTGAATATAAATTTGAGGTTCAAATTTACTTTTTTTACTTTTTTTTTAGTACGTATTTAGCAAACACTAATCAATGTTAAATACGTACTAGTGTGTTTTATCAGGTTTGGCTACCAGTGATAAGTAAATAATCACTAAAAAAATCTTGTTTCGTCCTTTTTCAAACTTTTTCTAGGTTATGTGACCATAAATGTTATAAAAACATATTTTTTTACCTCAAAATGATACTCAGCAGCTCAATACACGTGTAGAAACCGAAATTAATCAAATCCGTTAATAAATGACAAACTGATTTTTTGGCCGCCACCTTTAATTTGAGAGGTCTCAGGTTTCTGATTAAAAAAAGTTAATTTGAACCTCAAATTTATATTCAGTACTTGAAAGTACGTGCTTAAAGTGAAAATGAATAACATAGGACCATAATTAAAAAAAATTAGGCCATGTTTGGTCGCCATCTTTGATTTGGGGGGTTCCTGGGAAAATTTTCTATTGGCTCCATTTCCTTAAACTAGGGAAACGCCAAAGTCGTTGTTAGACGAGTGAGTGAGCCATGTGTTGAGTACCCGCTAACATTTCTTTTCTTCCCCTTATACCTTAGGCCTCCCTATAGCCTATCATAGGCTACAGTGGAGCATTTTGGCCTAAACTATGGCCTAAACTTTTACACAACTCCCGGACCAACAATCTACCATTAAGCAAGACCCGGCAGTCACACGGAATATTCAGTTGAAGACTGCCAACAACAGCAACCTCCGGCACAGTGATTTCCACCAATATTCTATTATTTATACGAATATAATTATCAAACTTAAATGCAAATGTTCCCGGGTACCCACCACATGACTCGCTCACTCGTCTAACTACGACTTTGGCGTTTCCCTAGTCTAGTTGGCTAAAGCGCCCTTGTAGCCGAAATGTGGGAGACGTGGGTTTAATCCTGGTCGGGAAAGATTTTGTAATTTCTAGATTGTATTTAAAAAATAATTAAACATGTTTTGAAATGCATATAACGCAGTGTAGTCCATCATCTGTGGCAATAGAGCCTACTATGGTAAACATAGCCAGTACGAAATACGTGAAAATATTGCAAGGTTTACTCAATCTACGAGCGGAATTTGGGGGTACCTTGACGCCCCAACATTCGACAGACCTTGCATGGGCACGGCATTACACGGCCAGGCAAAAAAACAAACAAAAATATATTTTCAAAATCTAGAACATTGTCGTTAAAATAATTTCTAAACATTGGAAGTCTATTTTTCAGTTTTTCATTTCTTGTAGGTTTAAATCGCAATGAATCTTGCTGATTTTGTTAGCAGTTCTCAATAATCTCGTACCGGATGTCTGTTTAAAATTTCAGCGCAATCTGTTCAGCGATTCGGCTGATTTTCAACGTACACACACACACACACACACACACACCGCACGCACGCACGCAGAAAAAACAATTAGGGCCGTTTAAGTCGAATGGAAATCACTACGTTCGCTACGCTCACTCGTTCAATCATCAGTGGAGTTATGTCCGATCATCATGCCAAGTTTCATGCTTTTATGCTAAAATGAAGTATTCCGTGGATATCTCCAGGTATGCCGCCTGACTAATAAAACAATTTTTTCAGGAGTCATGTTTTCTTCAAAGTTTATTTGGATGAGCGTAGCGAGCGAAGCGAAGATTCCATTTCACTACACTGGAGAAAAAAATCCGGAATGTTTTTTTTTTTTTTTTTTTTTCTTTCTTTCTTTTTTTTTTTTTTTTTGTTTTTTTGTGTGTCTGTGAACACGATTCCGGCTGAAACCAATACTCCAATTGCGATGAAATTTTATGGAGGTCTGTGAAATCTCTGAACGAAGAACTGCACGGGGGGAAAAATCGATCAAAAATTATTTCTCATGAAATCGCAATTTTACGATTTTTTTTCGATTTTTAAAAAATTCTTCGACTTATAACATCTACATGCTTTATCCGATTGTAATGATTTTTTCACATAACCTTAATTTTATGAATTATATATTGGTGTAAAAATTTGAGCGCAATCGAAAAATTTATTTCTTATGAAAATCGCAATTTTACGATTTTTTAAATTTTTAAAACATTCTTCGTCTTATAACACCTACATGCTTTATCCCATTGTAATGATTTTTTTCACAGAACCTTAATTTTATGAATTAATATATTCGTGTGAAATTTGAGCGCAATCGAAACATCATTTCTCATGATAATCGCAATTTTACGATTTTTTTTCAATTTTTAACATTTCTTCGACGAATAAAACCTACATGCTTTATCCGATTGTAATGATTTTTTCACAGAACTTTAATTTTATGAGTTAATATATTCGTGTAAAATTTGAGCGTAATCGAAAAATGATCTATTAAAAAAATCACAATTTTACGCTTTATCGTTTAAAAAAAATTACGCTCATCCATCAACGCGGCGGGACTTAAGCGTTTTCCTAGTGATATTTTCACCACGCAGCTGGAAGATCGCTTTAAGGCTATTGTACTACCTCTGGCCGATAATTTGAAAGTAGAAGAACATGTCTGAAAAGTTTGCTGAATGAAAGAAGGCCTTTAAAATAACAGAAAAAAAATAGTGAATTTTTTTGGGCGGGACATAACCTCACTTTTGGAAATTAGATTTAGATTTTTTGACAAAAGTGTAGCATACAAGACTTGTTCAAAATTAAATTTTTGAGAATCGGTTTTCTGGACATAGTTTCTACACACCTTTAGCTATAACTTGACTATAGCTAAAATAGTTTTCTGAAAATAACAGTTGGTGGACGAATTTTTTTGTCAAACGGTACAAATACTAGTTTTGAACCGTTTGACAAAAAATTCATACACCAACTATTTTCAGAAAACTATTTTACCTATAGTCAAGTTATAGCTAAAGGTGTTTAGAAACTATGTCCAGAAAACCGATTCTCAAAATTAAATTTTGAACGAGTCTTGTATGCTACACTTTTGTCCAAAAATCTAGATATAATTTCCAAAAGTGAGGTTATGTCCCGCCCAAAAAAATTCACAATTTTTTTTTCTGTTATTTTAAAGGCCTTTTTCATTCAGCAAACTTTCAGACATGTTTCTTCGACTTTCAAATTATCGGCCAGAGGTTATATAATAGCCTTAAAGATTTTGATAACATTCATGATCAAATTTTTGATGAAAGAAAATATTCTAGCTTTCTAAGATTTGGCACTTTTCTTAAACCAAAAATTACATTTCTCATTCACTTATTGGTGATGAATAATTATCATTCTGTCCTTTATACTGCAATCTTTCTGCAGAAGTTGAAATGCTTAATGTTGACACAGTGACTAGTCAAGAGCTAATTCTGTAGGACCGATATTAACGAAATTGGCTCAACCCACTTAACATCTCAAATCTGACTTGACCATGTGGTAGTATGCACCTTTTGAAACATCTCTAGGGAGGATGTCACTTCGAATTGTGGTATCAGTTTTTTTTAGCAGCTATTTTGTCTTTTGGATGTGCGATCATTGAAAAGCTTAGTCGGTACTATCTTAAAATACATAGCTCGTGACACAAATAACAGATTTTGTTTTTTCTTAAACCAATTTGTAGGTGATTGTGTGTTCTAACTATTGTTTACAACTAATTTCTAATAGTCATATGATTTCATTGTTAAAAAATGCAGACATGGCAAAAATAGTGTAAATAATTTTACTAAAATGTGATTCAAGCATAAATTCACAAATTATTTTGGTCAGTTAGCACTATGTTTTTATACATTATTATGATTTATAAAACTAACTCATGGACAACACAAATATTAGAAAAATATGGATTATTGCACATTTGAGTACATAAGCGTTAAAGGCTGAGCATTTTCAGTGGATTGTACGCTGTTTAACTATGATTTTCATTCAACTCCATTTTGTCATTGCTAGTATAGAATAACATTTTTAAAAATGTTCCAACAAACAATACATGCAAATGGTAAAATTGAATGTTATTAAAAATGCGATTTAAAGATTTTTGCAGAATAGTCGATTTTATGGAATTTTCAGTTCCAAAAGTGGAAAAGTGCGATTTTCACGTGACAAATTTAATTGTTGGCACTTATATTTTTAGAAAGTATAATTTTAGAGTTTTTGAGGGTTCTCTGAAAATTTAATCTAATTCGGAGCAGTGGTTTGTCCTGGACAGCAAAGAAATTAACGCGTACATGTTCAAATAATAAAAAAAGTCCGAGGAAATGGTGCAACAATAGTTCATTGGAAGTAACAAGCAACACACATAACAAAAACTTGTAGAAATACAGCCAAACCTTACACACTCAAAAGGAATGAGATCTAAAAAAAAGGGCCAAGCTCATCTACCCTTCCACATTTGCGCATTCTTAATTCATAAACGTACAGTGTCCCATAACAGCATCCTCGAAAAGCTTGGCAAAATAGAATTTGCGATTATTAATTTAACGTAATAGTTTATCCAAGTTCTTTTTTTCTAATTAATTTAAACGTAATAACATGCAAATTCTATTTTGCCAAGCTTTTCGAGGATGCTGTTATGGGACACTGTCCGTTTATGAATTAAGAATGCGCAAATGTGGATGGGTAGATGAGCTTGGCCCTTTTTTTTAGATCTCATTCCTTTTGAGTGTGTAAGGTTGGCTGTATTTCTACAAGTTTTTGTTAGTGTGTGTGATCTCATTACTTTTTCAAGTTCCATTACAAAATTATTTGTTAAAAAATAATATTTTTATCAAAGTTGATTTAATTTCTATGGTATTAGCAGGAACAATATAGGGTGTAAAATATCTAGACCCGGATTCATGTACATCCTGGGTATAGGTGGTATAACCATGGTATAACGACGGTATAAGGACTGGACCCCAATTCTTGAGTTCGTGGGAGATGAGTTGAAAACGCAATTTGAAAACGAAGTCGTTTTCGTTTTCGAAGGAATTGGTATTCTTGAACGGTATCGTGGAAAACGTCATGGGTTGTGAGTTGAAAGAGTATCACCGTTGGGTGTCTAGTGTTCTCAGAGTAATAGCTTTTACCGGCTTCAGCCTGCTCACTTGTCGGCTACCTACACGTTAGAGCGCGCTAGTTGTTAGCACTGATAGTTGCACAACCTAGCAGACAACTAGGGAGGTAATTGGCTGCCGGTCACTTCTGCTCAGTCAACAATTCGATCCTAGCGCTTGTAGCGCATGCTTGTGTAGCTACTTCAACACTAATGACGCGCAAATTTTGAATTTGTATTTGAAATCAAATAACTTGCTGTTTTGAAATTATGATGCTTCTTTGCTTAAAATCCAAGCTAGGTGAAAATTATTGTTGCGATGTATTTGCTGCGCATTTATCACGTTATTATTATATAATGTATATATTTTTTTTTTTACAGGATGATAGTTAGGTCTAAATGAAACAAAATTTCATTGTTACTACTGAGCCTTCCTTGGGCAATTATTTATTTGATATGATGTTGGGTGAGAGCATTAACATACAAAAGCAACGCAATAGTATTTTAACATCATTCCGCATTTATTTTTTTTGGGGGGTTTTGAAGTTATTTATTGTTATTAAAAAAAATTGCTGGGGACATTTCGCCGGGGAAAATTTTGGTTTTTTTCCGTTTCAGCCCAAGTATGTGGACTATCCTAGGATAGACCTAATTAAATAATAAATGTCCCAAAATTAAATTTAAATTTAATTAAAAAAAAAATAATACCCGGGTTAAAACCTAAAAAAATTTAAAATTTTTTTATTTAGTTCAGAAAACAGGTGGTTAATGTAAAAAAAATTTAAAATGGTTCCCGAGATTTTTGGGGAAAAATTTTCTTTAAAAAAAATCTTTTTTTTTTTCGAAAAAAATTTTAATTTTGTTTAAAGACGGGCTCTTTGGGGAAAAAATATAAATTTAGGGAAAAAAAAAATTTTCTTTTTTATTCAAATAACCCCTTTAGCATAATTTTAAAAAAAAAAAAAATTTTTCCTTACTAGAGAAAAGCGCCTTTAAAATATTGGGGGGTCCAATTCTAGCCCCACCCCCCCCCCCCCCCCCCCCCCCCCCCCCCCCCCCCCCCCCCCCCCCCCCCCCCCCCCCCCCCCCCCCCCCCCCCCCCCCCCCCCCCCCCCCCCCCCCCCCACTGTGCCAACGCTCGGACCTTTGAAAGATATAAAGCAGATGCAGGAAAAGGAACAGTAAGTTTTCCTTTAATGAAAATTATTTTCATCCGCACGTATTTTTTTATGGGAAGCATTAGGGCCTACGTCTGGGATGGGCGGGTTCACCCAAAGGCCATCTCTAATCGCTCCGCTCCACACCCCTCATCCCCCCTCACCCTCACGAGGGCCTCTTTTCGCGGGCGTTACACTAGGAAGTTCAAAAAGTGAAAAGAGAAACAATTTCAATTTTTTTTTGATGAAAAAAGCATGAAATATAAATGTTTTATTTTTTTAATTTTTCCCCTTTTGATTTTTTTCTGCTTGTAATTTGAACAGCCATTGTATTTTCCAATACTATTTCCATTTCAAACTCAAAACAGACCCGCTTTAGTCCTTTTATAGAGCAAAATACAGTTAGCTCTTGGGGGGTTTTTTAAAAGTTTTTAAAAAATTTTCCTCTTTTAAATAGTCAAACTCTTTTTTACTAAAAAAAAAGAAAAGTAAAAAGTAAAAAGCCCTTTGAAGATTTTTGATTTGTTTGGTCAATTTAGAAATAGGTGGCAGATATCATAACATGTCCCAGAATGCATAAAACCTGGCTGTGAAATATAAAAAAAATGTTTGAAAATGCAAATGTTTCACACGCCAATTTGAGCATATTTTTTGAAAAAAAACGAAAAAAATAAGAATGATGAATGGGAAAAGTCGGAAAATCCCAGAACGCAATTTTTTGGTATGTTTTGAATATGTTTAAAAAAGGAAAATAATTGATTATTATAGTCGGGGGCCCTTTTGTTGACAAGTTTTTTTATTAACGGGTTTAGAATGCCCTTTATTCTGTTTTTTTCTCTTTTCACTTTTTTAAAACGTACATTCACCGATTTTTTGGTTTTAATTTTGATTGAAATTTTTTTGTAACCGCGCCCGAGGGTAATGTGGACGGGAAAAACCCCCGGGTAGTAAAAAAGTCGAGTTTCGTATCCCTAAATAGTTCAATGACACAAGACTAGTTAAAAATATAATCTGAGTTTCAAAAAAAACTCGCGGTCTTTGCGGCGCATTTTTTAATGCGTTTTTTTCGCGAGTAGAAAACATTGTTCTCTTCGAGAGCGGAGTTTTTTTGTATTCATAATTGAAAAAAAAAACAATTTCAGATACCGGGAGCAACAAGCCCGAAATTTTAGAAAAAAAGATTAGACTAGGGTTCATAAAAAATTTAATTCATAAAAAAAAAAAAAGTTTTCCCAAAACAAACTTAAATCTTTAAGTCATTATTAAACAAAATCAAAGCATAAAAATGTATGATTTTTGTAATTTTTTCCACTATAATGAAAAAAAATCGGACATCATTTTCAGGTTTAAGCTTTTATATACTTATTTTGGATAAAAAACAAAATAGCCCGAAGATGAGAAAAAGATTAGACTAGGATGTCATAAAAATTTTAAATTTATAAAGTAATAAAAAAATTTATCCAATACAATCTTTAAATCTTGAAGTCATTTTTTAAAATCAAAATCAAAAAGCTATTACAAAAAAGTTGATTTTTTGTAAAATTTTATCTACTATGAATGAAAAAAAACGGGCCTCATTTAGGGTTTTAAGCATTTATATACATTTTTTTAGGATAAAAACAAAATACTTTTAAAACCCCCTAAAAAGGCCGATTTTTTTTGTTCAAAGTGGATAAAAACTTAAAAAAATCATACCTTTTTTTAATAGCATTTTATTTTAATTTTAAAAATGATTTCAAGAGTTTTGATTGTATGGATAAATTATATATCCTTTTATTAATTAAATTTTTTTATAATCCTAGCTAATCCTATTGTCAATCACGGCCGTTAAACTCTTTGGAATCTGAAAAATTTATAGAATTCAATTACGACTACAAAAAAACTCCGCTCTCGGGAGAACAATGTGTTTACTCGCAAAATAAACGCACATAGAGATAGTGTAACATGCCTTGAATGTCCCACAATGTCAATTTTTTTAACCCTTTATAGGGCAAGGGTTTTTTATATTACCCCCACCTTTCAAAAACTACACAATTAAAAACTGAAAGTTTTTTCTACTTTAAACCCCCTCAAAAAGCTGCTTTGTTTTTTTCTGAATTTGGGAGAATTTTTCTTACTAAATTTAATGATTAGAACGATTTTTTTTGGATCAAAAATCGAATTGTTTAAAAAACAAAAAAAACACAAATTTCCGGGGTGTCCCCGGGTATTTGCTTGCCGTAGTAATTCAATTTGAACATGCAAAAAAATTGGAAAAAAATGAAAAATTGCAAAAAAAATCTATTTTTTGAAAAAATACTCAAATTTCGGATTTTTTTTTAAATTTTATGCCCAATTTTTGGAAAACCAAAAAACAGCATTTTTTTCCTAAAAAGATCAAGAAAAAAAAATAAAAAAAAATTCAAAATTTAAAAAAAAATCCAAATTCAAATTTTTTGGGTAAAAGAAAAATTTTGGGGTCCCAACATTATGCCCATAAAAGGGGGAACCCCAAAGCAAAAATACCGTAAAAATTTTTTTTTTATTTTGTGTGTATTCATCCCTTGAATAGTAATTTATAAAACTGTGTTGCCAAGTTTTATTTCACGTAATTTTAAAAGCAGATTAAAATATCTTTGTATATTTTTTGTTTTAGAGTTGGTACATTCTTCTGACTTACGCCAGTAAGATCGGTAAATCTATCACCAGTATCACAATAACATTGTATTATTTTAAAATAGCTAATTGTAGGGGTTTTAAAAAGCTTTGGGTTTTTGTGTTGAAGTAAATTTTTTTGTAGTTTCCCAAAGCATATAGGTGTTTTCCCGATAGTGTTTTGACAATGGCGAGTGTTCCGGGAATTTAAATGGGGGCTCGCGTCCTAATTTTATCGCATTCCCTTGAGACTATCATAAACTCTGATTGTTTGTAAATAGACGTGCACTCAACGCATCCTTAACCGACGCATCCCGGCAGCATTCCAATGTAGGCCTATGCCATCTGGACGCTTGTGACTTATGAGCTCTATGCCCCATATGGCTGAAAATATGATATCATAATTAGGGTTTGTAAAGTAAAATAAAATCGTATTTAGAGTCTATCCACTCAAGTCACAGAACTGATTTAGTGTTGTATTTGTACAACATTGTAAGGATCAACAGGTAATTTAAATGGTTTAATTCCTATCATTCGTAAAACGCTTTTTTGGTGGTGGCTGACGTGCCGAACAATGGATTTATGTTGATGAATCGCACTTTCGCTTCTGAAATTTTCTGTAAATTTATGCATAACTAAGTCGGTTAGTGTGGTATGAGACCTTTTCTAACATGCCTTTAAATAATTACACAATGTTTAACGGCTATTCCCCCCAAAAAAATTACAAAACTTGCACAATCAATAAAGCGCGGGCCCAGTAAACAACGTCATTACAATGTTCGCGAATTTGCGGTATGCCCTGAAATTAAAAACTTTTAATTCGATTCGGTTGACGATGCGGATTACTTTTGCGATTATAGAGACACGCGTTTTGTATGTTTGGGGGCTTTGCGTGATTAATAATTCCCATTCCGAGTTTTTTTCTCCGCATTATATATTATGCATACACGTTATTGTTTTTTTGTTCTCCACGCGTTTTCGCCATTCATAAATAAAACATTAGAATAAAATTTGGAATCTGTATGCGAACGTGTGTACTAATTGGATGAGCGTAGCGAAGACTTCAATTTCACTTCCCCTTGAGAAGAATAGCTCTGGTGTTTTTTTGTTCGTTAGCACTCTACGGGGCAAACAGCACATCCGATCTTGATGAAGTTTTGGAGGGGACCTTCCACGATTTTGGGTACAATCGAAGAAATATTTCTCATGAATATCGTTGCTTTTACGATTTTTTTTCGATTTTTAATAAGATATTTTCGTGATATTTGGGCCACGACCGGGCCAACGGCTTCTCCGATCTCGATGAAACTTTATGGTAACGTTTTAAATCACTGAAACTTGTCTATTTTATTATTTTGGGGGACAATCAAAGGTATATTTCATAAAAATCGTGCTTTTAGGGTCAACGATGGGTCAATGTGATTCTGCCGCCCCACACCGTTTTCGGGCTACGAGATAGTGTCGGTTCGGTTCTGTGTTTTTTTATTTGACGCAACAACGTTAGGTATTGCACCACTCTAGCCTAGGGGGTATGGCGAAGGGGGGGTCCATGCTGTCAGAACCAGACACGGGTAAGGGGAGGAAGGGGGGTTTTCTCCACTCGCGTTCGTCATTGTCTTTGTCATCGTTTGTCGTGTCATTTTCATCGTCGTCGGGGAGGTCGTCAAGGGAAGGGAGGACGTGTCCCGACGACGATTGCCAGAGCTCGCCTCTAGTTTCGGGGTCTTTCAGACTCGCATTCGGTCGCCTCGCATTGTTTAAGGGAGGGCATGGTTCACTCTTGCCCTTGTCTTGATAATGACGACAATGACGACAACAATGACGACTTGAAACACTAACCATTGGGTAAAAAATAATCAACCATAAAAGCTCATCCATCAACGCTGTGATTTTCACCCCCCTTTTGGCCCTCCCTCCTTACCCCCTACGTGGTCAAATTTCGCCAAAGGGAATAAACTTTCCCCCCCAACCCCCTTTTACCCGCCCCCCCAACCCCCTTGCCCAAAGGAAACCCGCCCAGCCCAGATTTGGGATTCATTTCGTGATCCCCAAATTTGGACCACTTTAGGTCGGGGGTGGTGTAGGTGAAGGTCCCCCCGGCCTAACCCCTATCCTGACCGCCAATCTCCCTAAGTTTAGCCGCGGGGGAGATGAGACAAAAACAGAACCGAGAGACAAAAAAATGCAATAGAAAACCCCAACCAACGCAACACAAAAACCAAAAAGAACAAAACCCAAACCAGAGTGTACCGACATTTTGAAACCCCGTACGGCCAGTACACTCCCAACTGGGGGTAGAGAACCCACCCTTACGGGTACGCTAGGGTGGCCACCCCCGTCGCTGGTCCACCCCCAAGCTCGTTAAAGGGGCCCCAGGAAATGCTGCTGAAAGTGGGTAAAACCACCCGAGAAGGGGGCGTGGTGGGGGGTTTTGGGGGCCCTAGCAAAAACAAAGCGATGAGTTGAGGAAGCGGGGGGCCAAACTTTTTGCACTATGAAGTGAAAAACTGTGTACTTTTAGTGGGCTTTACTGGCCCAAAACAATGAATTTAAATTACAAAAATAAAGGGTTGGGGTTTTCTGTGAATTTAAAGATGGGAAATCCGAATTTAGGAAAAAGAAAATACATTACATAAAGATACCGGGGTTTTTACAATAAAGATAAAAGGGTAAACCCCAAGCCTACTCATAAAAAAGTCCTCTCTGCCCAAATAAAAAGCCCGGATCCTTTTTCCTTGGTTTTGAGTAAAAGGGGGGGGGGGGGAAAAAGATGGGGGTCGCAGCGGCGACGCGTTTCCTGCGGTGGGTAGGCCTACCCCTAGGGGGGAGGGCGTCCAGTGGCGGACGGGGAAACCTGGGGGCCCCGGCTGCTTCCTTCTCGGCTATTTCGCCCAGAATTTTTAAATTTTAGTTTTTACCACAGCCCCAATGTTCTCGTAGGGGGAGAGATCCCCTTTGGGCCCGGGGGCACCCGGGGTTTTTAAATCACCAGGGTGGTCTTATACTTTATGGGCACAAACACGTGCACCCATCTCGACACCCCCAAAACCCAATCCGAAGTGGGAACTATAAACTTGATGTAGCTCATGCCCCCCGAAAAACTCTGTAGTTTTTAGAATTTCCCGTCCCCCACTCGCCGGGTCGTCTTTGGGTTAGCCCGTACTGTTGTCGGTTCCCCTTTCCCATGGGGTTTTACCCCAAAAAAACGCGTGGATATTTCCCGGGAAATAGGTTTCAACAAAATAAAAAAAGGTTGAAAAAAAACCAACTCCCTAGCCTACCCGGCCACTCCGTGATAACGGAGGCCCCCAACGACCATGATGGCGCTGGGCGGGGCCAGGTCACCACGGGGCACTACACTTGCACCCTCGGACTAACCGCCCCGGGTTTTTCCAAAAGCGTGACCCATTTGTAAATCGAGGGGGTTTGCCCCTGCCTGGCCTTGCCTCGCCCGGGGGGTTCCCTGCTGGCCCCCGCCACCCGGGTTTCCCGGTGTCCCCTTGGACACTGCCTTTGGGTCAGCCTTCTTAATTTTAAATTCCGCGGGTCTTTCCGGGTTTTCGCGATTCGGGGGACTACACACTTCGAAAAAAAAACATTTCCTTTGGGTTTTTAAGTCACCAACGTTCCCAAATTTATGCTTGCCGAAATTCAAAAAACCCCTTTCGCCCCCGTCGAAATTTTGAACCCAACACATTTTTCCAGGAACGTTCCAAAATTTAACAGGGGGGGGACGTCCCTTCTAGGCCACTCTGGAAAACCCCCGGAAACCCAAAAAAAAACATGACCCTCGGCCCACAACTTCCCCTTTTCCACACTTTAAAACCCAAAGGGTTTGGGCCCTTTGCATGCCTAAGGGCAATTCACACTGGCTTGAAAAATTAAAAAAAATATGATTTAAAGGGCCCTTGAAAATTTTTGGGAAAGTCCCAAATGTTTATGAAATACATAGATAGTTTTAAAAAACAGTAAAAAATATAAAAATAAAAAAGGGGTGGGCCGTAACTTTACAGTAAACCCCCCTAACCCCCTGACATTTTGGGAACCTCCCCCAGTGACCTCAATTTGACATGTAGTTAACACACACAAAAATCATCCCCGGGAAACAGGGCCCTGGCAAATTTTGAGACTTTTTCACAAATTCCCAGTGCCCACGCTTCTGAGGGGCTTTCACACAATCGGCAACTTCGCAACTCAGAAAATTTAAAAACCCTTAGGGAGATTTACTGTTCCTCGGGGGAAACTTCAAAATAAACTTTACAATTGATATTTTTTTGGACTACCCCCAAACAAAAAAAGAAAACAAAAACCCTACGGGTTTTAAAACTAACGCTAAAACTGGGGGGCCCCAACCCCCCCCCCGGGACGCTGGTGAAAACAACCTCTATTCTTTCCCAGGTGTTCAAGGAGACCCCTGCCACCAGCCCCGGGCTACGCCTCCCCCCCGTCTACCCCAAAAGTAGTGGGGAAAGGGCCCCCGAGCCCCAAACCCCCCCTTCCCCAAACCCGGGTGCGCTCCAGCGACAGCTGAGGGCCACTAGCAGCCGGGACGTCCCCACGCCTCCCTGTCATTTAACCCCCTGGTGTACGCTCCCCCTCACTCTCTCGGGGCGCCACCCCAATCCCTCAGCCGGCCCGGGACTAAACCCCCAAAGCTCGTACGGGTCGGGGAAAAGGGCCCCGATTTCCCCCCCCCCCCTCGGGGAATCGGCCCCGGGACGCTGTTTTTTCCCCAAACGTTCTGCGATCGTACGCAGCTAGTTACTGCTTTACGCACTTTTAACGCTGTTCCCCAAAAATAAACGCTTTCCACGTGGGAAGTACACAAAAACCTCACTCGCACTAACGGACTACAACCCAAAAACGTACACGAGCGGGGCCGGGGGCCATTTAAAACTCTAAACAAAAATTACAATTACATTTGGGTTTGCCGCAGCGGGATTTTAAAAAAACCTACTCTGACCCTACACCCAAAGCAGGCTAATTACAACCCCCTTTTGGTTTGCCGCAGATGGTTTTAAAAACGTTTCCCTTGAGTACACGCCACGCGGGAAAAATTTACAATTACATTTAGGTTGCCGCGATGGACTTTAAAAACGTTTCTCGAGCCTACACGCCACGCGGGCCCTAATTACAATTACATTTACAAAACAAGCTCGCTGAAAAAAACACAAAAAAACAAACCACTGTCCCGGGGAAAAAACCAAAAAAATCCCGGTGAAACCTACTGACTGTTACTAAATGGGAGGGACAGGGTTTCCACCCCGAGAAACGCCCCACAGGCACAAACAAAACACAACCACCACTCCTTAAAACCCTTTTGGTTGCCCGAAACATTTAAAAAAGGTCGCCCAACCCGCAAAAAAACTTCGCGTCACCCCACCAAAAGAGTTCTCTAACTCGGGGAAAGCCCTTACTGCCTACACCCCAAAAAAAACAAAAAAATTTACACGCTTGGGAACTAAACTTGCCAAAATTTGTTTAACCAGAACTAACGCGGGGGGCAGGGGGGGTAACCCCCAAACAAAAAAACAACACGCTAGAAACTCCAGGGTTTCCACCCCAGGACTTTTCCAACACTTTAAAGGGCAGGGCTCAGGCCCTCAGCGCTGGACCGGCTAAAAAAAGGCTTTTCCCCCCCTTGTGCTCTCTCTCTTCACCCAACATCCAGCCACCCAGGAAACTGGGCCCCTGGGGGGGGGACTTTTCTACACGCAAAAGTGCCCCAAATTTACCCCTAAGTCCACGGGGGCCCCGGCTCCCCCACCCCAATGCACCGTAGCTACCTCCAGTCTTCCCGTCCTCCGACCTGGGGGAAAAAACTGCTTTGCCTCGCGGGCGAAAGCCCCCAAGCCCCTCCCACGTCTTATTTTTGGGTGTCTCGCGTCGAGCAAACTCTTTTTCGCTCTGGGGTGCTTTGCGCTGCTTCCCCTTTTCAGCAACTCCGGTCAGGGGGGGGGGAACCCCCCGCTGGTCTACTCTCCTCGTCGATCGGCTGCCTAAAACTCTCCCCGGGGAAAGCAAAGGGCCCTCGTACTTTGGTGACGGGCTCTCCGGGCGTCGCTCTCCTCTACCCGTTCGGTTTGGGCCTCTTCTCTCTACCACCCGCTCTCCTTTCTCATGCGTCACCCCACAGATTTGACGTCCCCGGTCCGGGGTTGGGCCCTCCTTTTCAACTCACCCCCTTTTTACTCTTTTCACTGCACTACGCTTTTCTGTAAAAACGATCGCTCACTCCCGCGGGGAACTTCTGTACATACTTTTTTGAGGTTAACTAAAATTTAACACCCCCTTTTACTTTTCCCTTTGGTGTTAATTTTTACACTGAAAAATTGTCTTTGAGCCCTCCCCCCAGTACGTGCCCCCCTAGGTGCCTTGGGGTGTCCTCTGCATCCCCTTGCCATTTACGCCTTGGGGTCCCCTGCAACCCCCGGGGAGCCTAGTTCACTTGTTTCTGCGGGGGTGACCGGGCGTTCTTCCCGCCCCGTTTTTTCAATCGCCGTACGTTTTTTTTAAAGTTACTCCAAAATTCGGTTTCCGTTTTCTTTCCCCTTTCACTCAAAGGGATTTTCACCAGCTTGGAAATCCCGGGATAAGGGGCACTTTACATATCTATTCTAAGATAATGCCAAACCCCCTTTTTTAAAACAATTTAAAATTTTATTTAGGGAGCATTAAGCCTTCTTGACGCTAGGTCCGGGGATACCCCCAAGCTCTCTCCCGCTTGTGTTCCGGGGGGTGGTTTGGGGGGGGGGGGGGCTACCCCCCCGTCTTCCCGCTCGGGGGACGCGCTGACGCAACTTAAATAAAACTAGACAGCTAAAACTATTCCGCGATCTAGTGAAACCCTTTGGCTTTCCCCCCAATTTGATGGTTTCCCCCCTTTGAGTTTTCTTGGCTAACAGTGGGTGGTTGTCTGTTTTGTCTGGCGATTTTTTTTTGCCGCGATCTCCATGAGTTTTTTGACGAGGGGCCGTGATCGGAAAAGCACATTTCATTTTTACTCTGGTTTTCCCGTTTTGGAAAAACATTAAATTTTCCGTTCTCACCCGGGGGTTTGGGGTCCTTTACCCAAATGTCCAGTGTTTTAGTGCGGCCCCGACACCCAAACAGCTAAGTGTCTTCTTTCCCCAACCCCCTACGGTCATTAGCCAAAACCCTTTAGTTTGGGGCCCCGGGGCCAGCTGTGCCCACGCGGGGCCCCTGCTTCCGGGCCAAAAATGAAAAAACTTTGAAATTGTTATGCGGTTTTTACACTCGCCACCCCCTTTTTTGGGTCGGGGAAACCAAAAACCCTCCAGGTTTCCTTTTTTTTTGATTCGGCCCCATACCTTTCCCATAAGTCTTTTCCCACGCCTCGCTTCGATAAACACTTCCTTTTTCATCTCGATTACCCATCCCCTCCCCCAACTCTCTTATCGGTCCACCGTTCGTTCGGTACCCTCGCGACGCGCGCCCCTCTTTTTTCTCTCCTCCCCTCGCCTCTCGCGGGATCCTCTCGGCTCTCTTCTCTTTGCGCCCGCGCTCTCTCGTTCTCTCTTCTCTTTGCCCCTCTCCGCGACCCGGGCCCGGGGCATCGTTGCCCGCTGCTTTCCCCCAAAAATCACGACGTTTTCCCAATTAGGCTTGCTACGGCGTCGCGCGTTTTTTGGGGGTGGGGTCCCCTTTCACGCTCACTTCTACATTGTCCACGATCCCTGGGGTTGATTGCCTCTAGTCGGCTTTTTACAGTTTTTTTCCTACTTCGGTCCCGATTGGCCACCTGGCTAATCCTTTTTTTCGAGGACGGCCGTCCGTGTCAAAAGATTGTCTTGGGGCTCTCTTTTGGGTGCAGCTCCCATTTCCCCACGGGGCCCCGGGCCCGTCTCTCTTTCCCCCGCCCGTCGTAACCTGTCCACCTGCCTTTTCTCTCTCTTCCAACGCGCCTCGGGGCTCCGCGTCCGCTTTTTTCCCCGTAAACCCCCTCTCCCCGGCCTCGCTCTCTCGCTTCCCCAACTTGGGTTCCACATCGGGGAAAAAAAAAAGCCCGCCAAGTCACTCTTGTAGCATGTCCCTCCCGCTTTTTCCCCGCACACCCGGTTTTAAAGGTTTTTCCCCCCCAGTTCGCGCCTGTGAGTAGTCCGGTGCCCTCGAGACACGCCCCCCGGCTCGGGCTCCATTTCCTCGTTCTCAGCCCCCACCGGGTTTGTCCCAAATCTCCCCGGGTTTTTGCGCCCCTTCGCCCCTTGAAAGGAAAAAGTCCCGTAACACTTTTCCCGTTCGCCCCCGCTCGGTTTTGCGTTTCATACCAAAACCCTGGTTCTACCCCAAAAATGGCCGGTACCTCTTTTCATTTTTGCACCCCCCCGAAATTTTCGGCTGTCCCCCTCTTGTCCGGGTTTAATTTAAAAGACTCAAATTCCCCGGCCCCCTAAAGTGACTACTCTCGGTGTGGGCCCGGGACTATCCTGCTCCGGGCCCACGTTGTGAATTTTATGACTTGGGGCTGTAAAAACTCGGGGCCCGGGGGACGGGGTAGGGGGGGGGGGGGGTTGTGGGGGGGGTGGGGGGGGGGGGGGGGGGGGGGGGGGGGGGGGGGGGGGGGGGGGGGGGCCCCACCCTTGCCCCCACGGCTTTAGCCATTTGGGGACTCCCCTTTTAGGCCCCCCCCTTGCCCAAGGGCCCCCCAACGCCAGAAAATTTTGAATTTTCCCCCCCAAATTCCCAAGGAGCCACTTAATGTGGGGGGGGTTGGGCGGGGGGGAAAGGGCCCCCCCGTCCTAAACCCCCCATGCCTGACTCGCCAATCTCCCTAAAACTTGGGTGCGGGGAGATGGACTAACATGAACCCAGAGAACAAAAGCAATAGAAAAAAACAACAAAGCAACACAACAAACCCAAAAAAAACACAACAACCAGAGTGTACCGGGCAGTGCAAACCCCGTACGGTTCCCGTACAAATACCCACTGGGGGGTTTGAGAACCCCCCCTTTTTCAGGGTTTTCGCTAGCGGTGAGCCACGCCCCTCGCTGGTCCACTCCAACTCGTTCAGGGGGGCCCCCGCCTGCTGCTTTAAAGTGGGTCAACCACCCGAGAAGCGGGTGGGGTGGCTTTAGGGCCCCAGCCCCCCCCCCCAAAAAATACGTATGAGTTTGGGGGGAAAAACAGGGGGCAAAAATGGGACTATGAAGTGGGAAAAAAATTGTAAATTTTAGTGGGCTTTACTGGCTCAAAAAATGAAATTTAAAATTTAAAAAAGAAATTGGGGGGCATGTGGAAGTTTAAAGATCGGATCCGGAAATTTTGGCCCAAAAAAAAAATAAATACAGAGATACCAGGGTTACAAAAAAGATACAAGTAAAAAAACCCCAACTCTACTCATCCAAATCCCCCTCTGTCTCAAATACAAAGTCCGGGTCCTGTTCCTTTGGGCTTGAGTGAAGAGGGGGGGGAAAAAAATGTTTGGGCGCAAGCGTCCCACGCGCTCCTGCGCGTGGTAGGCCTGCCCACGGGGACGGGTCCGTGGCGGGCGCGGGGCCCCCCCCGGCGTCCGGGGTGCTTCCTTTTTCGGCTACTCGCCCAGAATGTTTAATTTAGCTTTCCCCCAAAACCCCAGATTTTTCCCTAGAGGGAGAGATCCCCTTTGGGCCCGGGCCCGTGGGTTTACCCCACCAGTGGTCTTTTACTTTTTCGGGGACTAACACGTGCAAACCCCATCTCGACACCCCAAAACCCAAACCAAGATGGGGAAATTAAACTTATGTGAGCTCATGCTCCCCGCAATCTGTAGTTTTTTAGAATTTTTCCGTGCACTCGCCCGGGCCCTCCCCTTTTTTAGACGTACTGTTGTCGGTTCCCCCCTTTTCATAGGGTAAACCAAAACGCGTCGGATACTTCCGGGGAAAAGGTTTTCAACAAAATAAAAGAGGTTTTGAAAAAGACCACCCCCCTAGCCCCCAGGGGCCCCCCACTCCGGGGATTTGACGGAGGCTCCCGACCATGATGGCGCTCGCAGGGGGAGGTCACCCCCGCCTTTGGGACTACACGTGGCCCCCCGCGGACCCCCAACCCCTCCCGGGGTTCCCCCAAAACGGGGAACCCCCCCGTGAACGAGGTGGTTGCTCCTGGCCCGCCTTGCCTCGGCCGGGGTTTCCCGCTTTGGCCCCGCCCCTCCGGGCACGTTTTCTTTGGAAAACCCGCCATTGGTCAGCCCCTTTTTAAATTTAAACTTCCGGGGGGGTCTTCGGGGTTCGCGATTTTGTCGACTACACCCCTTCGCAAAAAAAACACATTTCCGTTGGTTTTGGGAGCCAACGTTGCCATTTTTGGGTTGCCGCATTCCACCAAACCCCCCCTCGCTGCCGGGCCCAAAGTTGAAGCCAACCCCACTTTTTCCCGGACGTTTCCCTATTTAAAAAGGGGTTTACCCTCAAATTTTAGGCCACTCTGGTTTAAAACCCCGGGAAAAACCCCCAAAAATGGCCCGGCTCCCCAACTTCACCTTCCAACTTTTTAACCCCCAAGGTTGGCCTTTGCAAAGCCTAGGGTGCAGATTCACACCCGGCTTTTAACAAGTTAGAAAAATTTTGAATTAAGGCTTGAAATTTGAAAGTCCCACATGATAGGAAAAACATAAAGATTTTTTAAAACCGGTTTAAAAATATAAAAATACAAGGGGTAGGGCTGTAACGTTACAACGCGACTGGAAAAAAACCCTTCGCGAAGTGGGCCTAGTTTAGCCCATTGTGAATGAGATAGGCATAGGCAAGTATAGCAAACGCTTTACTAATAATAATGCAACATGCGAACCGAAATGAAGGCAAGCCACAAGTATGTCTTAGGCTAGGATACCAAAACACTAAAAAGTACAAACACAACACATTTCTAGGAATAAACTAGTCGCAAAGTCGCGCTTACATTCAAATGTGAGTGTAAAATTAAAATTGTTAGATAGATTCCATAACCACGACTTTTTAATTTAAAACATTGTGCAATGTGTATTTTTGTTGGTACCTAGACAACCTGAGGACTTGCCTTCATTCGGTTCGCTTTGTTGCATTGTTGTTGCAGTAGTGTTGGTTGGCTATATAGAGGAACTTACCAAACACTAGAAATAACTAAAAAAACAGTAGTTTTGTAGTAAAAACATCATAATATTATAGTCTTTTGAGAAGAACAAAAACTATTTTTCAATTTATTTTACGTATCCCAATATTGCGGCTTTTTTTAAGGCATTTTTTTGTAATTTTCTACAAAATATAAAATATAAATATACTGTGTAATTATAATGTTAAGTGGTTGTGAACATTGAGCATTTATTGCACTCAATTTTTGGGTTTAAAACAGTAATTAGTAGACTTAGTTGACACTAAGTTATATTCGATCGATTGTTGTTTGTGGGGTATCATTGGTATCATTGGTATCATCATCATCGTTGGGTTAACAATTGCTATGCTCTTTTGAGGATCTCCAAAAGTTTCCCCATCTACGGTTGGGATTTTGATGTACTGATGGGGCTGTTAACCCAGGCATGGGTTAATTTAGCGACGGCCCGGGCCCAAATCAAATTAATTTAACAACAATGTACGGAAATAATAATAAAGTACTAAGAAAATTATACAACTTAAACATGAAAACCTTTCGATGTTCCACCCCGTCTCCCCCCCTCCCCCGACTAGTGTCACGATAAAGTAATGATGCAATCACTCATCATGTAAACTCAAAACAAGGCCATCCGGGCAAGCCATCTGAGACTGATATGGGATCCTCCGAACCGACCGACGAGATGCTTTTCGTCGTCTTCCACAGCGATCAGGGTTATGCGCTGTTGCCTGTTGCATTATTTGAATGGAAAACATGAGACTGGAGAGTGACCATGGATAGCGACGCGCTTTTCCAAGGAATTTCTTCAGCAATTGTTTGAAAGGCTTTTGTTAACTGTTCCGTCACCACAAAGATAAAATAATGAGTGCTGAGTGCTGACATTCAACCAATTTACTACTTGCGTGTTTACACGTATTTATTGGGCCTGTTTTAGTCAAAGAAAATCTTCTTGGAAGTTGGAGTTGTTGAAAATGTGTTTTTGCGTCCATATTTACGTAAATTTCTGTTCCCCAACCGGGAATAAGTTTACAAAATATACCAAAATTTCTTTGACGGTGGCTCATGGGTCTACAACTATCAGGGTCTTTTACAACCAATTGCTATCACAATTCACAACACAATATATTAAAGCTACATTATTTTATTTCACTATTCCCGGGAGGCTAAAGAAGATAGATAGACGCCATGTTTTTAATTGCATACAAAACAAGAGGGCAAAAAATTCAAAAATAAAATGCGTTTATTGTGTCTAATGGAGAGCGACAATTTCATCTAGCTAAGGGAAATGACTCTTTGTACTTTTTTAACGATTATGCCTATATAGTGTTATTTCGCAAAAAAAATTGATAATTTTTACATTTTACTCTAATTTTTATTTTACTCGACGCAGCCAAGGTCCATCATCGTAAAAACAAATACAAATTGTATCTTACAGTTGTAACAACACTGCAGTATTTTGGCTAGGAACGAATATTTAATGCCAAAATAATCTCGGGAACTCATTTAACATTTATTTTACAGTTATTTACCATCCTGTGTCTGTACCTAAATAATTACTTCATATAAATTTCTAATTTTAGGCTTTCGAGACCCAGATATCATATTTTTAATAATTAATTAATTAATTAGGGGCATTTATTATTTAATTAGGCAACCAAAAAATGTTCGCGCGGCGAAATGTCCCAGCAATTTATTTTAAATACACATGAATAACTTACACCCCAAAACACATAAATACGGGATGATGTTTAAATACTATTGTGTTGCTTTTGTATGTTGATGCTCTCACCCAACATCATATCAAATAAAATTATTGCCCAAGGAAGGCTCAGTAGTAACAATTTAATATTGTTTCATATAGGCCTAACTATCAACTGTAAAAAAAATACATTGTATAATAATAAACGTGATAAATGCGCAGCAAATACATCGCAACAATAATTTTTCCCAACCTTGGGGATTTTGACCCAAAGAAGCATCTTAATCTAAAAAACAGCAATTTATCGATTTCAAATACAAATTAAAAATTTGCGCGTCATTAGTGTTGAAGTAGTCACACTAGCATGGCGCTACAAGCGCTGGGATCGAATTTTTTGACTGAGCAGAAGTGACCGGCCAACCAATTAATTCCTTCTTGACTGCTAGGTTGGGCGACTATCAGTGTCACAACTAGCGCGCTCTAACGTGTAGGTAGCCTACAATGAGCAGGCTGAAGCCGGTTAAAAAGCTATTACTCTGAGAAACACTAGACACCCAACGGTATCACGAAATCCAAACACTTTAAAAAGATTTGCGTATAGCCAAGAGCCGAAAAAGTTCTATATTTATTCTAGATGGCAGTGCCTCATAAACGGGGGCCCAAATTTCGAAAGACGAGTTGCATGAAATGATTTGATTGTTGCAATTATGTAAACAAACAGATGAGCAAGCTCATATTATTCGACACTTGCTTCGACATTGTGTTTGTGTGTATTTTTTTGGCAGAACCACCGGCAAAAACAATGTTGTGCTGGCATAGGGTTGGCTGGGCTTGTCAAAACATGTAATGTAAGTATGAATTTTATAGCCCTATAGCCAAATGGAACTTTAGACCTACATTTTTGCATTATAAAAAAATTTCTACATCGGGGCCTAGGCCAGGGACGGTTTCTGATTTGTTTTATGAGATTTATAATGACAACTTTCTCGTTCACACATAGAAGCAAATTTAAAATGTCCGCCATTTGTTAACGTATCGCACTTTCCCCTAACTCTGCTCATACCGTCAACAAGTGTCAAGTAACTATGGTTACTTGTTGATTGTATGCCTAGTGTTTAAGGCTTATTTTAAAACCCTTATTTGGAAGCCTTCCAACCCAAAATTTTTCAACTTTTTTTCAAAAGAGGGCTATATTTCTATAACCTTAATGTCCATGTAAAATATGAACATTGTAGTCCCACCCGTCGGGTCAGAATCGCGGGCCGGGCGTATTAGATGTTAGGCAGTAGTAGCAGTAGCAGTAGCTAACATCCTTAAAGTGATTTTGAGCATGTTTCAAGCATTTTTTCACCAAGAAGGAATAATCGTACCCCAATAAAATTTGGCAGTGTTTTTCAGGTACCTAAATCCCCTCGATTGTGATAGTTTTCAAGTTCACATCACGTTACATGACGGTGGGTAACACCTCGAAATCACCCCAAACTCTGCTTTGGGGTATAAGGTGCTTGAGTGTGTAGCGCACCGCGGCTTGGCTGCGGCGGGCCCTAACGGGCACCTAGATAAAAATTTTGGGGAAAAGGGACTTTTATGACCTAATGAACAATAATTGAAAAGGATTCATTGAATATTTTACTCCAAAAATTAAAATCTTAATAAAAAAACAATTTTACAGTAAAAACATATATTTTTGGAATCTGTTTAATCCTCATAATTGGTTAATCATGTAATTATTCACAAAAATTTTCAAATTTTGTAAAAAAAAAAAAATTAAAAATGTAAAACTTTTTGTGATTTTTTTTTAAAATTAAAATCTTTATAAAAACAATTTTACAGTAAAAAAAAATTTTTGAAATCTGTTTAATCCCCCTAATTGCATGGTTAATCACGTAATTATTCACAAAAAGTTTCAAATTTGTATTTTTTAAAAAAATGTGGGAAAATTTTTAGATTTTTTTTTTATACTATTTGTGAATAACTAGGAAACGCCGCGTTTTTGGATGAGCGTAATTGGTGCATTGAGCTGCCATGTGTTTTTGCGGAAATTTACTGTTTTTCTGTAAAAAAAATCATTACTAAGTTTAAGATATTTTTAAAATTAAATAAAAATTTAAAAAAAAAAAATTAATTAATTTAAAAAAAAAATGACTTATTTTTAATTTTTTTAAATTAATCGAAAATTTTTAAAAAAAAAAGGGAAAAAACGTAATATTTAAATTTTTATAAGAAATAATTATTCGATTGCGCCCCAAATTTACACGGATATATTAATTCATAAAATTAAGGTTCTGTAAAAAAATCATTACAATCGGATAAAGCATGTAGGTGTTATAAGCTGGAGAAATTTTAAAAATGAAAAAAGTCGTAAAATTGTGATTTTCGTAAAAAATATTTTTTGATAACGCTCAAATTTTACACGAATATATCAATTATAAAATTAAGGTTCTGTGAAAAAAATCATTACAATCGGACAAAGCATGCAGGTGTTGTAAGTCGAAGAAAATTTTTTAAAAAAATCGAAAAAAATCGTAAAATTGCGATTTTCATGAGAAATTTTTTTCGATTAAGCTCAAAAACGTGGCAGTTCTAAGTTCAGAGATTTCGAAGACCTCCATAAAATTTCATCGCAATCGGAGTATCGGTTTAGCCGGAATCGTGCTAAAAACAGACAAAAATACAAAAAAAAAAATAAAAAAAAACATTCCGGATTTTTTTCTCCAGTGTAGTGAAATGGAAATCTTCGCTTCGCTCGCTACGCTCATCCAATGATAAAACCAATAATGAGTATTGAATAGAGTCCAAAAATATATTTTTTACAGTAAAATTGTTTTTAAAAAAGATTTTAATTGTTGCCCTCCGGGTGAGTTACCTTTAAGGGAGTAAAATCTTCAATGAATCCATTCAATTATTGTTCATTAGGTCATAAAGTACCTTTTCCCAAATTTTTATGCTTGTGATTTCCCAATGAACTTTTGGTTGCACTATTTCCTTGGACGTTTTTTATTATTTGAACATGAACGCATTAATTTATTTGCTGTCCACTGCCCCGAATTAGATTAAATTTTAAAGAGAACCTTCAAAAAACTTCTTAAATTATACTTTCCAAAATATAAGTGCTAGCAAATAAATTTGTCACATGAAAATCGCATTTTTCCCAATTTTTGGAAAACTGATAATTCCATAAAATCGACTATTCTGCAAAAATCTTTAAATCACATTTTTTTAATATCATTCAATTTTACCATTTGCATGTATTGTTTGTTGGAACAACTTTTAAAAATGTTATTCTATACTAGCAATGACAAAATGAAGTTGAATGAAAATCATAGTTTAAAAAGCGTACAAAACCACTGAAAATACTCAGCCTTCAACGCTTATGTACCAAACGTGCAAAAAATCCATATTTTTATATATGTTGTCCATGAGTTAAGTTTTTTTAAATCATAATAATTAGGGATGCACATCGATACTTTTTTCATTTTCGATTATCAAAATGGTAATGTCATTATCAAATCGATATTATCATAATATCGATATCACCCAAGAAAGCCTGTTCCCACCTATAAGTGGAACCTCAAGTGTGGCAAGTGTAAGTCAAAAAAATACAATTGCGTTTCCCTTTTTCTGCCATGTGTTTATGGTTTCGTCATCGAAATGATAGCTCATTTCCAAACATTTAAAACTCCAGTGTGACACCATCAGCCCAGCCATGTGCATGGCATAACATGAGATAATAGTTTGGTTCGTGCACTATATTGACCAAATATTTTATATTTCGATAATCGATAATGAATTTTTGGTTATTGATTATCGAAATAATATCCATTATTGAATATCAACGATAATATCGATTATGTGTGCATCCCTAATAAAAGATAAAAAAATAGCGCTCACTGACCAAAATAATTTGTGAATTATGCTTGAATCATTTAGTAAAACTAGGAAAACGCTAAGTCCGCGCGTGTTTGGATGAGCGTAAAAAGGGCATGAGCTGCCATGTGTTATGCGGATTTTCTTTCTGTGAAAAAATCATACTAAGTGAAGATTTTTTAAAATATTTAAAAATAAATAAAAAATAAACTTTAATTTTATTTTTTATTAATGTAAAATTTTTAAAAAGAAAAAATCGTAAAATTTCGATTTCATAAGAAATAATTATCTAGGTGCCGTAGGGCGCCGCAGCCAAGCGCGGTGCGCTAAGCACTCAAGCACCTTATACACCCAAACAGAGTTGGGGTGATTTAGGGGAACCCGAACTAGGGAAAAAAAA
>JAMZAV010009091.1:0-26688 GCA_024449915.1 Sweltsa coloradensis | reverse complement strand
GTTTTGGGGAACCACCGCCCGACGACAATGACCATACGACACAACGAATACAATGCGATGGGAACCCCGACGTGAGAACCCCCTTTCCTACCCCAATACCGTGGTTAGTTTTTAACCCCATGTGACATCCTCTCCGTATCCATTAGACAAGAGTGCAGATTTCGCTGCAGAGTTATTCGCTATACATTGCCGTTGTGGAGAATACCTTTTGTGTTGAGATGCTGAGCTCATTTCAAGCCATGAAACTCATGTATTCAAGTCATCATTTGGTAGACGACATTTAATTCAATTTAGAAAAACTGAACTCTGTTAAGGATTCTATAATAGAGTTTTGCTGGATACCTGGACAAGTGGGCATAGAGGGAAATGAACACGCTGATCGGGCTGCTAAGGGAGCCTCCAGCGTCGCGAACGTTGATTTCAATCTTGTTCCCGTTCCAGATGTCAAGAGTGGATTCAAGCAACGATTGTTGGATTTGAGACAGGCATCTTTGGATGTGGTGCAAAAAAAACAAATTGCAAACTGCAAAATGCAAGCACATCATACAAAATCTTTTCCTGATTTATTTAATTTCAAATAAAACAATAAATTTTATTTTGCTATAACTGTAATAACCAAACATTTTTTTTTCCTATATACACAATTAAAAAACAATAAAATCATCAATAACAGCATTAACTCATTTAAAAAACTTTCAATATCACAAGCGACGCAATAGACCACACCGGTTGAAGCGCCCTAGTTTCTTTCACGCCATATGGTGTGGTATTGTAGTGCAAGCTGGGAATTCATTCAGTAATCATGTCATTATTGGGATATTAATTTCAATCAATATTGGTTTAGGCATAAACATTCAACAGGGTTAGTTATTAGTCAATAGGCAAACGCATACTGCTGCCTATAATCACTTGGTCCATATAGGCATCAATAACCCAAATCAATAACCACAACATCGATTGTGATTGATTGGTTATTGAGTCCTATAATGGAGATTAGAGATAATCATTGAATTATAATGTTAATCATACACATACTAAAAGTTACATATTACACAGTTCACTTGTTTGACGGGCACGTTTATGTAATGTTGATTTAACACACCACTGCCGAGTCAGCTATGTGCAATCTAGAAATAACTTAGTACATTGATTCATTGACGTCACTCAGAGGTTTGAGAGATTTCCCCTCTCTTACCCCTCTCATGAAGTGAGTGCCAACTCACTCTCTTTGGTGTGATCTAGACTGGAGGAAGGAAGGAATTTCCAATTGTTAGGGAATGTCCATGTAAATTCATAGGTATTGTTGTGAAAGTATTGAAGGTATGTTTATTAAAGTTGGTTTATTAACATCAAGCTTATGATTTCAAAGTGACACCTGTCATTCCCAACCTCCCATCACAGTACTTCATCTCAGGTCAAATAGTCATAATTAATTGAGAGCCTTGATTGGTTTCAATCAATATTCATTGATTGTCATCTCTCGCTCGGCTCTACAATTTGGTGGCAGCGGTGGGATATCAGCTGAAGGAAATAAAAATTAATATTTGTCATTTGAATGTTAGGAATTTGGTGTTACCGGCGGGTGAAAAGACGATCCAGGGTTCAACTCGATTCATTGGACGGTGTTCCGATGACGCTGCGTTCCATTGGTGCAGTCGCAGGAATGGCGGAAGTCAACCCAAGTTCCGGTGGACCGGAACGTGACAGAGTTGTTCAACCCATGCCGCGTGTCCTACTCCCGGCAAGGACAGCGAATCACAGCCAACATTTCCTAAAATACACCACAATATTTGTTATACCAGTTTAACCAGAAGGCATATGATTTGAATTGAAACAGCATTCAAGGCTAACTGCCAGAAGAAATATGCAGAAGCTGCAATTTCAGTAAATGTGAAAAATTAAGAAAATTTAAAAAAAAATAAGAAAATTATAAAAAATAAAATTAAAAAAATTGGCAAAGGTCTAGCTAGGTAGGCTCAAGCCTAAGTGCAGGTAAAATAATTTAAATAAAAATGAAATTTGAACAAACTGTCAAGCTAAGTCTAGGGGTGAATGACCTATGGCAATGGCAAATGTCAAATCGAATCATAGGCCTAGGTACACAAATTCACAAGAAACTAAAGCAAAGGTGTATAATAATCACTGGTACAACAAGGGTAATTAAATTGAGTGGTGCTATAACACGAATCATGTTATCAAAAGGACAATAAAAAAGTTAATTGAGTGTCAAGGGCAGAAATAATTTTTGCTAAGGTGACTAGTCAGAAATGAACTACCTAACCTAGCCTGGTGGACAACTCAGTAACTATGTGGAAGTAAAAAGCATGACAGCAACATAAAACTTTGCTGGATAAGAATTGGTTTGTAAAAAAAAAATCCACGTAAAAAATTTGAGTATAAACTTTAAAAGCGTAGAGTTTCCATTTTAAAAGTGAACATTGCATTCCGAATTCAAATTTAGAAAAAGAAATTGCATTGTAAATTCAAATTGGAAAATTAATTTTAAATTTGAATCGCGGAATTAAATTGTAAATGTGAAGTGCAGAATTAATTTTAAATTTGAATCGCAAATTAGACTAAATTGTAAATTTGAATTTCAAAATTAAATTGTGCATTAGAATTGCAAAACTGAATAATAAGCGTTTCAGCACAGTAAGTATTTCGAAATTGTATTTATTAATTACATTAATTGTATTCCCCGAAACATTCCTTTAGCCAAATGTGCAAAGAATATACAAACTCACTTCGTTATTGCCAATATTAAAACAATATATTTAAAAATGCGCAATTACACAAGCCCTGGGTAGAACTCGTCCAACAGTGGCTCTGCTAATCGTGACAGGCGAAGAGAGAACAAGTCCATCTGTTAAACATTAGCTTGTAATCAGGGGAGTAACACCTGAAACAAGAGCGCGCTCCGGCAGTCGTCTTCAGAGACCCACCCACTTCCTTGTCTACCCCTACCCATGGCTCAGGCAGACCTGCAAGGGACTTTCCTCCCATCATGAGAATTTCACTTACAGATGATTCGCCCTTAATCCAGATAAACCAAAATGTATACAAGTTTCAATTAATATTAAGATAATATCGAAATCACAACAAATACATTATTTTACCTTAATATCACTGCGCGGTTCAGTATGACGTCACGGTTGAAGCGACTTGATTCTCACTGTTTGTCAATAGAGTAGTTTCTATTTAAGTCATATTATACACACTTCTTTAATTATTTATTTATTTCAATTCGAATAAATATTGTTTGTTTATCTTTTACTATCAAATCCAACACTTTCTGTTCTTTTTTCTTAAAACAAGAAATCAATTATACATTCATCAAACACACCTCAAACTTATTCATAACCTTATAATATCACAGGGGGCGCAATATGACCTAACCGGTATAAGCGCCTTAGTATCTCAAGACGTCTATATCCGTTGCCATCTAGCCGCAACCATTACCTTCAGCCAATTTGTTACTTTCTGATATAAATTCAAATCCAACAGTTCTTGGCTTAGGAATTTTTAAACGGTGACTTGAAAGCGTCCTAGCAACGAGGTACATAATTGAACGAGGGAGCGAAGCGACTGAGTGTCTTCATTCAACTCAAAAGGCACCCATTCTGTGATTCTGTGTGTAGGTCTGTCTGTCTGTCTGTACATCGAAAATCAGCCGAATCGCTGAACAGATTGCGCTGAAATTTCGAACAGTCATCCGGTACAAGTTTACTGAGAACTGCTAACAAAATCAACAAGATTCGTTGCGATTAAACCTACAAGAAATTATAAATTAAAAAATAGTAGAAACTAGGGAAACGCCAAAGTCGTTGTTAGACGAGTGAGTGAGCCATGTGTTGAGTACCCGGTAACAGATCCAACCTAAGGTATAAGGGAGGAAAGAAAATGTTCCCGGGTACTCAACACATTGCTGGCTCACTCGTCTTACAACGAATTTGGCGTTTTCCTAGTATAATCATTACACAAACATTTGTGGTCACAGACCCACGTTGAGCAGATGGGCTACACCCTGGGCTAAATGTAACGGCCGGTGTATGACCCCTAGTACAGATACTTGGATAACTGATTACATTACATGGTTTATCCGATTGTAATGATTTTTTTTACAGCACCTTTATTTTATGAAATAATATATTCGTGTGAAATTTGAGCGCAATCAAAAAATTCTATTTCAATTATAGGTGTTATAAGTCGAAGAAAGGTTTTAAAAATCGAAAAAAAATCGTAAAATTGCGATTTTTATAAGAAATCATTTTTCGATTGCGCTCAAAAAAGTGGCAGTTCTAAGATCAGAGATTTCAAAGGCCTCCAGAAAATTGCATCGTAATTGGAGTATCGGTTTAGCCGGAATCGTGTTAACAAACAGCCAAAAATAATAATAAAAAAAAAAAAACATTCCTGATTTTTTTCTCCAGTGTAGTGAAATGGAATCTTCGCTTCGCTCGCTACGCTCATCCAACAATATCGCAGGTAGTGCAATTCACCCAACACGGTTGACGCACCCTATTGACACAAGATGATCTCGATTTCCTTTTTTAATAAGTATTTCGAACCCCATCTGGGCAGGAATTGGTTAGGTATAATTTGGTCCAGAACATTACTATGTTATGCTAATAGTACAAGTCGAGAACATAAAGGTAAAATTCATTCAGCAAACATTAGCTAGTGGGACTAAGGCAATAGACTTTGTTACTACCCGAAAATAGACATGAGTTCGGGCAGTTGTCGTCGGGGACCTCTCCTCTTTCTCTTGCCGACCTACCCGACACCGACGACCACGGCCACAGCAACGTAGGAACCCCCCTTTTCCTCCCCCTACCCGTGGCTAGTTCTGACCAGTATGGGACCTCTGTCCCCACATCTTTTAGGCCAAGGAGGCGCATTATAACCTAACGGTTGCCGCGCCCTTAATCCAAGTAACCGTTTTAAAATGACCTATCATTTAGCTTAATTCCGTCTGAGCCCGGGCTAGAATTGTCCTAGAGAATGGCACTTCTAATCGTAAAAGTCGATTCCAGAAATAAAAGCCATCTGTAAAAAATTAGCAAGTGTGTTGTTCCGAAACTAGAGGCGAGCTTTGGCAATCATCTTCGGGGACTTCTCCTTATTCTCATGACGACCTCCCAACGACGCAGACCGTGACAACACGAACGGACAAAGACAATCACAACGTATAAGAAACCCCGTTTATTCCCCTTACCCGTGACTGGTTTTGTCCGGCACGGGACGTTCCTGTCACAATCTCTTTGCTTGAATGGTGATTTATGACTGACATTTGACTGGCCCCTCATCAACATAAACCAAAGAAACTTTAAAAAAATTAATACAAAAACATATAAGCTATATCATAAAACAGCTTTAATATCGTCAAACAAGTCTTGATTTTTTTCCCCCGATTTTTTTCATTCAAAGTGGATAAAACTTACAAAAAAATCACATTTTTGCACTAGCATTTGATTTTAATTTTCATATCATCATGTCATATTGGACAAACTTATTTATTACTTTATTAATGAAATATTTTTATGACATCCTGGTCTAATACTATTGTCAATCATCGGGCGTGATGGTCCTTGGAATCTGAAATTGTATAGAATTCAATTAGCTGACATACAAAAAAACTCCGCTATCGAAGAGAACAATGTGTCCAGCTCGCAAGTAAATGTACTATGGCAAAATGTAATAAAATATGACGCCTTACGCACGCAAATTGATCGCTATTCTCCCCCAATGAAGATCTCCTAATAAACAACTACATTAACACAGGAGTAGCAATATGACCTCACGGTTGACGCGCCCTTAAATCTAATAAATAAACAAACAAACCTATCATATGATAACGGCGACAAACTTTAAAAAATTTCACACACATTTCCTTTATTAATTTATTTCCATTTAATAAATAATTATTGTTTTGCTATTACTATCATCACATAATTTTCTTTTCTTATAATGCATACACTTGTAAAACAATTTAATCATCAAACACACCATAAACTCATTTCATTAACTTTCAATATCACAGCCGACGCTATCTGACCTGACCGGTTGAGACGCCCTAGTTTCTCACATCGTTGTCAGTGCCACTTTAGCCGGTACTCCAAACTGTCGTCGACTGATTCACAGATTTGTTGGGTTTCCCCCCGTCTGGGCCATAGAATTGTCCCAGAGTATGGCTCTGCAAATCCAACAAGGCGATTCAAGAGAAAAAGTCCATCTCGCAAACATCAGCTAGTAAGAACGGTAGAATATACTCCCCGAAACTAGAGGCGAGCTCTGGTAATTGTCGTAGGGTACACCTTTCCCCTCCCTTGATGACCTTCCAGACGACGATGACGACAATGATACCACGAACGATGACAAAGACTATAACGACTGCGACGTGAGAACTTCCAGTTTTCTCATTTCACCCTTTCTTAATTAATCCCTTATTTCCCGAGACTAGAGTTGTGCATTATGGCTTCACGGTTGAATAAATTTATAAAAAAACTATGACCTCCCCGACAACGACGCTGAATTCTATTTGGCAGTTCAAACCAATCGAATATGAAGCGATGAAAATTAATGCTCTGTTTTTTTCTGGGAGTCTGTGAAAGCAGGTATATATATGGACTTTGTCAGCTGGCTACTTTCAATGATTTAGAAATAAACCTACAGTTTTGAAGGTGAGGAAACGTACTTCAATATTACTGGAAGAACCTAAGGTATCCTATATAGTGACATTTTTGGTCCTACACATTGTGTGATAAGTGTAGACATGACAAATACGTGATTTCTTCCTATACGCCTATCGTAGCCATGTTAAAATATCATTCGTAGCCCGCCAGTTGCCCAAAGCTAGTAGATACTGCGCCGCCAGAGCCTTCCTGAAACTCTCGTATTTGGTTAGGTCAACTAAATGTGGAATCTTGAAACTTTCCGTTGACAAGGCGTAGAATTGGCCCAGAGCATGGCTCTGCTAATCGTACAAGGCGATTCGAGAGAAATGTCCACCTTGCAAACATCAGCTAGCAAGACGGGAGTATATTACTCCCCGAATCTAGAGGCGAGCTCTGGCGGTCGTCGTTGGGGAACATTCCCTTCCCCTTGACAACCTCCCCGACGACGAAGACAATGACAACACGGACGATGACACAGACGAAGACGACCACGACGTGGGGAAACCACCAACCCCTGCCCTCCCCGTATCCCTCTGTCCTTTGCATGAGCCCGGCCTGATTTTGCCACAGACCACAGGCCCCCCCGACCCGACCCCGGCCATGATCCCGCCCCGGCCCCTTGCTCCCGGCCACCTACTACCATGCCATCCCCTTGCTTGTGGCTGGTTCTGACCAGCACAAGCCTGTCCACCCCGCGTCTCCCCACGTCACCCCTTACGTTCCTCCCCTTTGAAAAATATATATAGTTATAACCTAACTAATAAACTACATTATCACAGGAGGCGCAATATGACCTCACGGTTGACGCGCCCTTAAACCTAATATACATAAAACATTATGCACTGACAAATGTTTTCATTTCTTCTTGGACGAGAAAGACGTGTTTGCGCTAATCTTTTGAACGTAGCTTTGCACGAGATTGTGATAAATACTGACTATTTATTGGTAACATAATAAAAACAGTGTACATTGATATCTTACGGCAAGAATGAAGCATACAGAGGTTCGATTATTCACTTGGTTCGAGGATAAACTTGTCAAAATTATTTAAACCATGGTTTTGTGGCATAAGCATTCTCGGTTGTTGACATCCAGTATGGTTTGGTCTGCTGTCCCAAGTTTTAAGCTTCGCTCTGCCGTTCTGTGGGCATAACGCTGTTTTGATTCGACGATGACCACCACGACGTGAGAACTCCCATTTCCTCCCCCTACCTGTGGCTGGTTCTGACCAGCATGGGCCTCTCTCTCCCGTCTCCCGTCTGGGCCCGGGGTAGAACTGGCCCAGAGCATGGCTCTGCTAGTCGTAAAAGGCGATTCAAGAGAAAAAGTCCACCTCGCAAACATCAGCTAGTATTCGCCATCGCAGACAAGCGATACGCCCCTAGCGGCCGCCCGTGTCCCTAGAGCCCTTGGGTTTACCTGCTACGGCCGGTCAGCGGTTAGCGCGTGTTTCAATGGAGATTCAATGGAGACGAAAAAGTATAAACGCGTCAAATAAAACGTCGTGAAATAAGCCGCAATGAACCTGGTTGAACCTTATTCGTCTGATTCATTTCTTAATCAGGAACACAAACATAAATCATATAAATTGGTTGGTAATACCGTAAAACATTGCAGAAAACAAAGAATAAAATATATGCTCAATATTGGGAAATCATAGTTCAAACATTTCATCAGTCGTGTTGAAACTAATCCAAGCTAGTGTGTTATTGATATTTACAGTCATTATGTGTAACGGTAATCAACTACTCTATAAGTATAGACATAATAATTTCAAACTTGATACTTTACAACCCGAACTATAATAGATAAATTTGGCGATTCAACTCGCATGACTGTTTTAGGATTTTGTTTTTGTTCATGTTTATGTGTTCATACCATACCATACCATAGTAACTATGATAACAAATAATAAGTATAATTGAAATAAAAATTACGGTGGCCTTCTAGTGTGAATTGTCTAGTCCAAGTCCTAGTCTAGTCTATATACATTTATATTGTATTGACAGTTAGTTTTATTATTCACACGCATAACGCCAGCCAGGGAATCTTTTTTACGAAATGGGCTAATGCTCATGTTATGTTTTGACATTGTGATCTTGGTCTTAATAAACAAACACTAATATGATAAATATTATCGATCGTTTAAATAACCGTTGAGTCTCTCAGCGGTATAACAAAAGCAAACAATAAAACATGAACGGTGCACACGTGGGAGCAACACGAAAGTGAAACTGGGGAAATATGGTTTCAGTCTTAGCAAAATTAACGAATGGACCAATACACAAATAAATTATCTTGAACAAGATCAGTCCTTGACCATGGACTTTTAATAACTAGCGTTATTGAAATATAGCACAGCAAGCAAGTAACTCTGCAGTTAGGATGTTGTCATTGAGTAGAGAACGTTCTATTCTCGATGATGTTATAGCCTTTAGTCATCTATTACAAAATCACTCACTGAACTATAACCTGGGTTATACTTACTCAAAATGTTTCGATATTTATTTACATGTGAGTAAGAGTATAATACGTTAGGGAAGGATTATCTGTGGATCTGCTTTACTATTGTCTTATTTGTTTATTTCAATCGTGTATCTCAACTCGCAATATAATTTTATGTATTTTTTTAAATGAGAAAGGCCTACGTAAGAGAGATGCTGTATTGAGATTTTTTTATCACAATGCAAACAGCACAATTCGATGCTGCTGATTGAACTGTTCTGGTTTATTTAAATAGATATATTTATAACAAGCCCTTGATGACAAATGGCAGTGCCGTTTTAGGCAAAGGGTTTTAGCTTCTGGAATTAACTAATTAACAATATAGTTATTAGGGAATTGAAAACATTGAAGCTAATATTGCATTGGTTTTTATTGGTTGGTGATTGATGGTTGAATGATTGATTAATTGATTGATTAATTGATTTATTGAATTATTGATTGATTGATTGATTGATATTGCTTAACGTCTCATATAAATGCACTTTGGCTATTCGAGACGATGAGTGAGGATGAAGTATTGGTTGGTAAAGGAATTTGGCATTCAGTGTTATTTTATTTTGACAAAATTATCTATGTACCGACTACTGATACTGGAATGAAACCATTAATTAATACACTTGAGTCGCCCTAGCAATGAACAGCAATAGTAACTCGTTTTGACCCCCGCTCAAAATCAGTTCTTGTAGCTGAGAGTGAGCGAGCTGACTCTAAATAAGGATTAAATAAGTTATAACGCGCGTTTAAAAATATATTTAACTGGCCAGTGTTGACAATGCGTTGCCCCCTATGCATGGTTAGGCTTTCTTCTTTACCACTAAATTGAAATAACTAACAAAATCGTCATATTTCGCGGTGGTACAGTACAGCATCTAGGCCTGCTTGAAGTAGGTGAGCCAATAACTCCTCTAGGGGTGAACCCAAGGAGGCCGCCATCTTTGAAACTGACGTCACGCGCAGACGACCTTGAGATGGCGAATATAAGAGGGGAGTATATTACTCCCCGAAACTAGAGGCGAGCTCTGGCAATCATCGTCGGGGACCTGCCCCCTTCCCTTGACGACCCCTCGACGACGATGACGACAATGACACCACGAATGATGACAAAGACAATGACGACCGCGACGTGAGAAACAAACCTTCCTCAACCCCCCTTTTTCCCCTCACGCACCCCCGTCTGGACCCGGGGTAGAATTGGCCCAGAGCATGGCTCTACTGATCGTAAATGGCGATTCAAGAGAAAAAGTCCACCTCGCAAACATCAGATAGTAAAAGCGGAGTATATTACTCCCCGAACCTAGAGGCGAGCTCTGGCAATCGTCGTCGGGGACCTTGCCCCCATCCCTTGACGATCTGCGGCGACGATGATAATGACACAACGAACGATGACAAAGACGATGACGACCGAGACGTGAGAAACCCCCCTTTCTCCCCTTACCCGTGGCTGGTTCTGACCAGCATGGGCCCCTCCTCCCCCCCCCCCCTACAGGCTAGAGTGGTGCATTATGACCTAACGGTTGACGCGTCCTTAATCCAAATAAACCAAAAAAAAGAGCCCTCCTCCCCCTTCCCCCTCCTTAGGTTAGAGTGGTGCATTATGACCTAACGGTTGACGCGTCCTTAATACAAATAATAAAAAGAAACTTTACCGTGACACTGACTTATAAAATTCTTCCTCCAACGTCTCGACTCTCACTAAGGTTGTGTTCCGCAAAGACGACCAGAACGACCAGTATGCGACCAATGAAATTTAAGTAAACACAATTTGCACCAATGATAGATTGCAGATTTGCAAGGAACGTATGCGATGCGTAGTTGTTTTGACTGTTGTGGTCGAGACCAAGAAGCCCAGAGTTTTATTCCGGTCGTGGGCAGGTCTTTGAGGAAAGCGCGGTTATTTCAAATTATATCATTGAAAATCATGGAATTATGTCCACTACCGAGAATGTTTCTGTAATTCACATGGGTACACAATAAATTAATCATTCATTCATTAAAATTATTCATTTATTTAGTTAAATGACATGATTTATGTAATATTTTAACGAGATATCACAATTTTCATAAAAAAAAAACACGGCCTTGTAGAAGCACGCACCATTCCGTAGCCAAGGCAGTCCCCAACAATCAGACGTTGAGTGAAACAATGAAAATAACAATCCCCAGTCGAGCCCAGAATGGTCGACCGGTCGCCTTTACGGAACACAACCATAGAGAAGAGGTGGTATTGTCCAGAATTCGAATAGGCCACACACGTCTTACTCACGGATATCTCTTAACCAGAGAAAACGGTATTCCCATGTGACACGTGTGATGTACCTTTCACAGTACATCATATGCTAGCAGAATGTACCAAATATGATGCCTTGCGCACGCAATTTGATCTCTCCCAATCATACAAAGAACTTCTATCATATGAAAACGGCGACAAACTTTCTAAATTTCTCATTCAAAGTAATCTATGAAACAAAATTGAATTCACATCATTCACATTTATTTTTATTTATTCATTTCAATTCCAATAAATAACCTTTTGTTGTGCTATTGCTATCATCTTCATAATTTCCTTTTCATAAAAAAACACTAAGACAATATAATCATAAAACACACAATTAACTTTTCTCATCAACTTTCACTTCACAGGCGGCGCAATATAACCTAACCGGTTAAAGCGACTAAGTTTCTCACGCCATAGTTAAGTTTAAAAATCTGGAGGCCCTTATCCTATCCACTTTTCTTCTGGGCACGGTGTAGAATTTGGCCCAGAGCATGGCTCTGCTAATCGTAAAAGGCGATTTGAGAGAAAAAGTCCACCTCGCAAACATCAGCTAATAAGAGGGGAGTATATTACTCCCCGAAACTAGAGGCGAGCTCTGGCAATCGTCGTCGGGGACACCCCCCCCCCTTCCCTTAACGACCTCCCCGACGACGATGACAATGACGAAACGAACTATGTCAAAGTCTATGACGACCGCGACGTGAGAAACCCCCCTTCCTCCCCTTACCCGTGGCTGGTTCTGACCAGCATGGGCTCCTCCTCCTCCCCCCCCCTTAGGCTAGAGTGGTGCATTATGACCTAACGGTTGACGCGCACTTAATCAAAACAAAATGTTGAGATAAAAGTCGTCTCAACTCTCAACAATATAACCAATATCCTAAATATCGTTATCTGATAATACCAACGCACTTGTAACAGCAGGTTGCACACATTTGTGGAATGTTCTCTGGATAGCCATTTAGAATAAGTGAAGAAATACATTGGAAGTTTGGAGCTCTTTACACAGGAGAAACGAATAGATCCTTAAATGTCCAAGTAAACGTTTACAATCGGATAACAATAGGAAATTTTAAACCTCAAAATTGGCTGAATACATGTATGACAATCGTAATAATGTTACTTGGATCGACGTCTGCATCATTCGACATAAGGCCGATTGGGTTTTAAAATACCAAAACCAAAGCTTTAAATTTACTTTTTAGCAATGACCCGCCCTGGTTTACACCACAGCCGATTACCAATTTCGACCTTTGTCGTTTTGATAAAACCACAACTTGCAATAGTGTATTCAAAATTAACTTTAGAGAGATTTGCCATGAACATCGAAGGTTTACTTTGGTATTTACAAATGGCTACAAAATTGACAACAAGGTTGAAAGTGCCTTTTATTGCTCCACCTTAACTGAACGTTTCAGGCTAAGCGACGTGTGTTTAGTTTTCACTGCAGAGTTATTCGCCATCCGTGAAGTTCTTTAATACATTCTACGTTGTCGTTGTGGAGAATACCTTTTGTGTTCAGATAGCTTGAGATCACATAAAACTCATGTATTCAAGTCATCACTTAGTACAAGATCTCCAATTCTATTTAGAAAAAATAAACTCTAAGGGTTCTATAATAGATTATTGCTGGATACCTGGACACGTGGGCATGGAGGGAAATGAACACGCTGATCGGGCTGCTAAGGATACTTCCCAGCGTCGCGACGTTGATTTCAATCTAGTTCCCGTCCAGATGTCAAGAGTGGATTCAAGCAAAGATTGTTTGATTTGCGACAAGCATCTTGGGATGTGGTGCAAAATAACAAATTGCTTAGTGTGACGCCTACACTAATTGATAAAATTCGTCCTCCTACGTCTCGACTCTCACGTAGAGAAGAGGTGGTATTGTCCAGAATACGAATAGGTCACACGTCTTACTCACGGATATAAAATATAAAAAGGTTTTTTTCCAGATGTGACACATGTGATGTACCTTTAACCGCACATCATATGCTAGCAGAATTGAATAAATATGAAGCTTTGCGCACGCAATTTGATTTCTTCTTATCATATGAATAACTTCTATCACATGATAACGGCGACAAACTTTCAAAATTTCTTATACAGAGTAATTTATTTAACAAAATTAAATTCACATCAGACAAATTTCTTTAATGTATTTTTTTTAATTCATATAAATAACATTTGTTTTGCTATAACTATCATCATAATCATCATTTTATTATGTTACATATACACTCTGAAAACAATCTATCATCAAACACACCATAAAACTCATCTCTTCAGATTTCATTATCACAGAAGGCGCAATTTGACCTAACAGGTTGTAGCGCCTAGTTTCTCAGGTTGTCGTAACCTGTGTTGTTGCTCGTGATAAGTCTCGTCGCACATAGAATCACTGGACGTGGCTCTGTGAACCAGCCTAGGACCCGGGTGAAGATATCCAGCATCGCTCTGCCCAGCAACCGAGGTGTCTACAACCATCTTAGTCTTGATACAAGAAATAACTCAGATCGGGAAGTGCAACTCGTGACTTTGTCGTGGTTTGAGCACAACGTACCCTCCCCCACCCGTGGCTTGTTCTAAGCTACATGGTCTTTTCCTCCCCAAACATTTTCTAGTATGTAGTGGAGAAATATTTCTCCCAGATAACTGAGGCGAGCTCTGGCAATCGTCGTCGGGGACATCTCCTCCGTCCCATTTATACCTCCCCGTCGACGACGACAACCATGACAAACACGAACGGTGACGAGGACGGTGACGACCGCAACGTGAGAACCCCACAATTTCTCCCCTTACTCTCGGGGCAGGTTCTGACCCAGCATTGGACCTCCCTCTTGCATCCCCTAGGCTAGGCTAGGGTAGCAACATATTGGCCTAGCGGTTGAAGGGGACTTGATCCAAATCAACTAAATAATCCAAATACATAAACTTTAAAATAAAGGTAGTATTTTACTTCCCAAAACTAAAGGCATACTTTGGCATTCATCGACTGGGACACCCCCACTCTCCTTGACGACCTCCTTAACGACGACGACGACAATTACAACACAAACTATCACAGAGACGATGACGACCGCGACGTGAGAATCCCCCATTTCCTCCCCTTAACCGTGACTGGTTCTGACCAGCATAAAATTTTAATCCTCATCTCTCTAGGGCTAGATCGCGAAATATGACCTAACGGTTTGTGCGCCCTATATCAAAACAAACTAAAACCACACCATAAAAATTACATTTTTTTCAAATAAATCATATTTATTTTGCTATCTCAATCATCTTTATGATTTTTTCTTAAAAACGTTGAAATCATTTTAAATTCAAATGCACACTAGAGTTTATTCATCAAGTGACAATATTACTTGCGACGCAATTAGACCATACCGGTTGAAGCGCCCTAGTTTCTCACGTCGCTGTGTTCTCCTCGCAGGGTGCTCGGTATTCCGTAAGAAATAAACACCTAGTGTTGGCCATTATTTGTTGCACTGATTGATCTATTTTGTACATCACTTTATCCACTTCATTTCATTTTCCCCTTCTGAGCCCGGGTAGAATAGGCCCAGAGCATGGCTCTGATTATCTTACAAGGCGATTCAATAGAACATAGTTCACCCCGCCTACATCAGCTTGCGTGCTCTGGCAATCGTCGTCGGAAAACATTGCTCCGATCCCTTGACGACCCCTTCCAACGACGATGATGACGATGCCGAGCACGACGTCCGCAGAACTCCCTTTCCCCCCTCCCCAGGTTGTGCATTATGCGGTTGACGCGTCCTTAATCTTAGTGATAATATCTGGTTCTGAGCAGCATGGGACTTTCCTCCCATAATGCGTCTATGATAAAACGGTTAAAGCACCCTCAATCCAAAAGTATATAAAATATATAGAAAAATTAATTTTATAACCTAGTATAAGATAATAACGTACTCAAAACAAATTCAATATTTTACCTTACAACATCACTGCGGCGCAGTCAGTCCTCCCGGTTAAGGCGACTTGCTTATGTTGATGTTATCACTTTGCATCATCAAACACAATATATATTTTATTAGTGGAATGAAGCAAATTTGATGTCTTGATCAAAAAATTTGATCTCGTCCAACCACATAAGAAACTATTAAAAAATATGGCCTAACAGTTGAAAACGTAAAAAAATAACAACATTAAAATCACATTTAAATAATAATGCTTTTGCTATCACATTCATCTATATAACTTTCATTTAATTCATAATTTAGAAATTTCCCCCTCATTCCCCTTGCCCGTGGCGCATTACGACCTTCACCGGTTATCACCCTTTAAACTTATAAATAAAAAATCCATAAATATCAAATAAACTTTTAAATATAATTCCTAATTCCATAATAGCCTGACTTAACGGTTGACGCCCCCTTAATCCAAATAAACTTAGAAAAGGTTTTTGCACAGCGTAGCTTACAATTTTTTCTGCCTTAACTTTTTTTAACTCAAGTTTCTGCATAATACATTTTCGAAAATGAATTATTAATTACATTAATTATATTCCTCAAATATTTTTTTATTTAAATGTGCCAAGAGAATCCAAACTCACTTCGTTATTGCCAACATTAAAACAATAAATGAATAAATGCATCAAAAACACATTAAAAAATGTTAATACACAAATTATCAAAACAATATAGCCCCCGTCATGGCCCGTGTTAGAACTCGTCTAACAACATGGCTCTGCTTATAGTACAAGGCGAGGAAAGAGATCAAGTCAAACTGTTTAAACATAAGCCAGCAATTAGTAGAGTAATACCTGAAACTAGAGGCTAGCTATGGCAGTCGTCATCGGAGACCATCCCACTCCCTTTCCTTCTCCTTTCCACAGAAGCACCAAAAGATATAAAAATTAAAATTTATATTAAGATCATAATGAACTCGCAAAAACTACATTATTTTAACCCACAAAAAACGGCGGCCCAGTATGACCTCACGGTTGAAACGCCTTGATTTGCTCGGGTTATCAGCAGTAGTCCTTGAGGAGTTATCAGTGAGTATTGGCTGCAGAAAACTATCGTTCTGTTTGCGTAGACGTGACCGATGCTGAGTACAAATAAGTTTAAACCAGTGTAGGATTAGGACCAGAGCTTGGCTCTGTTGATCGTTAATGGTGATATACGAGATAAAACTCGCAAACTTCAGCTATAGTAAGAAGGGAAGTAATAAACTCCCCAAATAAAGAGATGAACTCTGGCAATCGTCGTCGTCGATTAACATCCCTGCGCTTGACGACCACCAAGACGACGACGACTATGGCAACCTGAACGATGACAAAGACAATAACGACCGCGACGTGAGAACCCTTCTTAACTTCCCCAACCCGTGGCTGGCTGTGACCAGCATCAGACTTTCATCCCATTATTATGGTCTTTGACCTAAGCGTTAACGCGCCCTTTAATTTTATGAATGCTATCACTGTATTTTCTTTCATTTTCTTTCTTGTGTCAACTTTAAAAAAAAAATAAAAACTCATTATATTTTCTGACTAAATCTCAGGCGGCGCAATGTATCATCTAACCGGTTAAAGAGCCCGAGTTTCTCACGTCGTCGTCGAGATTCCCGCAGTTTGTAGAAGATTTTAACTATAACTAGGCGTAGGTCCATCAATTTTTAGCTTATCGATTGTGTAAACAGAAAAGTATCATAGAACTTAGCTTGTATTTAAGCCTACCATGACTGCAGGATTTCAACATGAAAAAAGGTTGTTCCCTGATGGTAGCTGAATATATTATTCTTTAAATAATTTGTCATGGAAAACCTGTCCAGGGTGCAATGCAAGCCCCTGCAGGTGTCTAACTAGGTATATTAGGGTTGGGACAGTTTGTGAAGGGATGTCCTAGGGTTGTTTTAGAGGACTTAATTACTTGCATTCGCATTAACAACTGAGGAAAACCTTGCAAAACAATTTTTGACAAGATCACCTGTCTCGACGGGATATAGACCCGTGGTAGAATTGGCCCAGAGCATGGCTCTACTAATCGTACAAGGCTATTCAAGAGTCCACCTTGCAAACATCAGCTAGTAGAGTGGAGTATAATTCTTCCCGAAACTATAGAGATGAGCTCTGGCAAATGTCGTCGGGGCCACCTTCCCCCACTTGACGACCTCCCCGAAGAGGTTGACATTGGCGCAACGAACGATGACGTTGACGATGACGACCGCTACGTGAGAAACCGCCTTACTCCTCTTACCCGTGGCTGGTTCTGACCAGCATGTGCCCCTCCTCCTCTTCCCCCTCTAGGTTAGAGTGGTTCATTATGGATGACCTAACGGTTGGCGCGTCCTTAATCCAAATAAACCTAAAAAATGAACCCGGTACCTCCCGAAACAGAGTCACAGGTGAACACTTGAACCAATACTGTCGGTGATGTTAGCAGAACGTCTACTTATGTTCAATGTTAAGATTGTATTAACCTCTGCCACTCTGTAGGTATATATAAAAATTTAAAAAAATGTAGGAAGCCTGCCCAGGATGCAATTCATGTCCCTCTTCAGGTGTCTAACTAGGTATGTTGCGGATAGGATATTGTGAAGGGATGTCCGAGGGCTGTTTAAGAGGACTCAATCCCTTGCATTCGCAATAACGACTAAGGAAAACCACGGAAAAAACCTTTAGTCAGGATGGCCGGTCTCGACGGGATTCGAACCCGGGACCTCCCGAATCAGAGTCGCGCGCTTAACGCTCGAGCCAACACTGTCGGTATGTTGGTATATAACTTTTTTGTTTAAATTTACAATATTGTTTAAATTTCAGAAATATACCTACCCGCGTCTGTTGGTTCTGACCAGCACGTGCATCCCGTGTTAATTGTCTTATTTACTGTAATTTGACTAGCTAGGGAAACGTCAAAGTCGTTGTTAGACGAGTGAGATAGCCATGTGTTGAGTACCCGGTAACATTACATTTTTTCCCCTACATTACGCCACCTTAGCCTATCATAGGCTAGCCGCTAGAGTGGCGCATTATGGCCTTACAGTTGACGCGCCCTTATACCAACTAAACTTAAAAACCCTATTATTAGTGAGCCATGTGTTGAATACCCGGTATTATTCCCCATACTGGGCTAGACCCAGCCTTATGTATAGGGGAGGAAAGGGGATGTTCCCGGGTACTCAACACATGGCTTACTCACTCGTCTATCAACGACTTTGGCGTTTCCCTAGTCTTGTTGGCTAAGGCGCCCTTATACCCAGAATGTGGGAGACCTGGGTTCAATCCCCTGGTCGGAAAAGATTTTGTAGTTTATGGATTGAATTTAAAAAATTATTAAACATGTTTTGAAATGCATATAACGCAGTTTAGTCTACATCAACTGTGACAATACTATGGAAAACATAGCCAGTACGAAATACGAGTAAAGATCGCTAGGTTTACTCAATGTCCCAGCGGAAATTAGGGGAACCTTGGTCACTGCTATGCATGTAATCACAGCCTGTTAAAAATTATTCGAAAAAATGACTTCTTCAAGGCCAAATGTATTGTTGACAAAATGAAATCTACATATTTGAAGCCAATTTTTCAATTTATTAATTCTTGAAGGCTTAAATCGCAACGGATTAAGCTCATTTTGTTAGCAGTTCCAGTTACCTGGTCACGGATGTCTGTTTAAAATTTCAGCTCAATCTATTTGGCCGTTCGGCCGTGAGAGCTCGGACATGCAGACATTGGACACAGTCACGAGAAGGTCCAATCAAGAAACGTTATAGACTTCGTTTCGCTGCGCTCACTCGTCTAATTAATTAATAAAATAATTGTCACATGCTCGACACAAGTTTTCTTCTTGAGTCCAATGGGATAATGGTAGTATGTTATGTTGTGGTAGGTGTATCCATTGAATGCGTAGGTAACATACTTCCCTGCCTCACAACTGTTTCAAACTCACGTTCTGCATAATATGTATTTCGAAGGTGTATTTATTACTTATATTAATTATATTCCCCAACACATTCATTTAGTTGAATGTGCCAAGAGGATGGCAGAAGAGAACATAGCTCCAAGCTCAATTCGTGTCTGCCAACGTGAAAACAATAAATATAATATAGCCCTCCCCTATATCTTGAACCCTGTGTCCAACATTTAATCGATTTTGGAGAAGTCACTACCCCATTTATTGTGTTGACATCTAAGTAATCATATCATATGATAACAGCGACTAAATTTCTATTTCTCATACAAAGTGATTTATTTAACAAAATTTTAGTCACACTTTACACATTTATTTAATTTTGTTTTTTTATTTAAATTCAAATAAATAATTTTTGTTTAGCTATTACTATCATCATCGTCATTTTTTTCTTCTTTTATATACACTTTGAAAAAATTAAATCATTAACTTTCAATTTCACAGGCGGCGCAATACAACCTAGCCGGTTGAAGCGCCATAGTTTCTCACGTCGTTGTGAGTCCTCCGGTGATCACTATCTTCCCACTGACTTTCAGCTTTCACTTTGTTCCATGTTGTTCAACAAGGCGTCGTATTTTGTACATTCTGCTAACGTACATCTTGTGTTAGCAGAACGTACCGAACATTTGACTTGCGCACGCAATTTGATCTCTCCCAATCATATGAAGAACTTCTATCTTATGATAACTGAAACAAACTTTCTAAATTTCTCATATATAGTAATTTATTTAACAAAATTAAATTCACATCAAACACATTTTTTTTTCTTCATCCAATTAAATATTTTTTCTGTTGGTATTACTATCATCTTTATAATTTTCTTTTCTATAACAAATTTAGAAAATAATAAAATCATCGACTTAATTCACAATATCACAGGCGTTGAATTATGACCATACCGGTTGAAGCGCCCTAGGTTCTCATATCGTCATATACCACGTGAATGAATGTTCTCTACACAACGCCTCTTACTCGTACCCGCTGTAACTTCTCGTGTCAACACTCTCAAATGTGTATTTGACCGTACCTACTCTAAACCGTCCTCTGGCGAAGTCCACGTTTGGTCCACGAGTGGATTTATGCGACACTGCGTCTGGAACCAGCTTCCGTCACTGCGCTACAGTTGGATGGCGCCAAGCTGGCAGTCTACGTCAAACTAACCGGGGATCGTCTGTGTGAGGAGCTCCTCACTAATCTCGGGAGTTCTGTTCCGTTCCGCCTGCATGGCTGAAGGTTCCATCAGCAAGGTTGCTATCGGCCACACTGACCTGGGCTACCCCGTCTGGGACTGGAGCAAAGCTCTGCTAAACGTACAGGGCGATTCAAGATAAAAAGTCCACCTCGCCAACTTCAGCTAGCAATGGGGGAGGAGTAAATTACTACGGTGGCAAGCTCTGGCAGTCGTTGTCGGAGAACCCTCCCCCTTCCATTGACGACATCCTTGACGACGATGACTACTATGACAACACGAACGATGACTAGACGATGAGACCGCGACTTGAGAACCTCCCCTTTTCTTCCCTTACCTGTGGCTGGTTCTTGATAGCTTGGGCCCCTCCTCCCCATTTTCCCTAGGCTAGAGTGGCGCATTATGACCTAACGGTTGATGCGCCCTTAATCCCCCAATAAATAAAAACTATATCATGGAACGTTGCACCCCTTATCCCTTAGACTAGAGTTTCGCACATTGACCTAACGGTTGACGCGGCCTTTAATTTTAATAATAAAATATACATTTTTCTTTTGTTAAGTATAAGAAAACTATTAAACACACTTAAAACTAAATTCATTAATACAATATCACAGGCGGCGCAATATGACCTTACCGGTTGAATAGTCCTAGTTTCTCTCGTCGTCGTCAGCCGGTATAATTAGTGTTCCCACCCAATGACGGACCCATGGTCAACGGAAGAGGCGTTCGACCCCCCCCCCCCCCCCCCGGTTGATTCTTGAAAACAAAACAAAAAATATTCTATAATGATTGTGTTTCCTCCACTATTACAAGTTCCGAAATGGTGATATTTATATAACACTCATATTTTGTTTAATAGTTGTTACCAGATGTTACAGGACACACACATATTATGATGGATATCAATTAAGCCGTAGGCCTAGATCTAATTATATATGTTAGCAAAATGTTCAAAATATGATGTCTTGCGCACGCAATTCGATCTTTTCCGATCATATGTAAAAATTCTAACATATGAAAAAGGCGACATAACTGTCTAAAGATCCCATTTAAAGTAATTTATTATCCTAATATTAATTCACATCAATATTTTATTAAAGTTTTATATTTTATTTTGTTAAAACTTTAAATTATGTAATTTTCCTCCCCCGTCTGGGCCCGGGATATAATTGGCCCAGAGCATGGCTCTGCTTATCGTTAAATTAGATTCAAGAGGAAAAGTCCACCTCGCAAACATCAGCTAGTTAGACAGTGATCGAAGCGAACGAAGTATTCATACAACGCAGGTCGAGCGGAACGGAACTCACTGAGAGGATGTCTCTCTGTCGCAATTTGATCTCTCCCAATCATATGAAGAACTTCTATCCCATGATATCGGCGACAAACATTCTGAATTTCTCATTCTAAGTAAATTGATTAACACAATTTAAATCACATCATATTATAAATATTTATTTTATTTATTTATTTATTTCCAATCAAATAAATAATTTTTGTTTTTCCAAAAATCATCATTTTCTTTTTTAAATAGAGTTATACACTTGAAAAAATATAATCATCTTTTTTAACTTTTATACACTTCGAAAAAACAATTATCCTAACCGTTTAAAGAGCTCTAGTTTCTCACGTCGTCGTCAATTAATTCCATGAAATTTTATTTTTCTATATACATATAGAAAACAATATAATCATCATTAAAACAATACCACAGGCGACGCAATAGGACCACACCGGTTGAAGCGCCCTAGTTTCTCTCACGCCGTACGTTGGTGTATACATCATTGGTTTGTCCTTCTCACATCCATCAGTCCCGTACTCGTCGGGATTCCTCCCCCTCCCCTTAACGACTTCTCCGACGTCAACGACCATGACAAAACGAACGTTGACAAAGATAATGTCGACCGAAACGTCAAAACACTCCTTTCCTCTCCCTATCCGTGGCACTTCTATCATATGATAACGGCGACAAACTTTCTAAATTTCTCATCCATAGTATTCTATTTAACTAAATTTAATTCACATCATACACATTTCTTTCTTTTCTATATTTCCATTCACATACATAACTTTTATTTTGTTATTTCTTTCATCATCATCAATTTATTTTGTTATTTATACACTAAGAAAACAATCTAATCATCAAACATACCTGCATTAACTCTTTTCATTTACTTTCAGTCACAGGCGGCGCAATATGACCTAACCGGTTGAAGCGCCCTAGCTTCTCACGTCGTCGTGCTATATACCAACATGTGGATTTCCTGCCTATAACGACTATTGGAGACAAAAGACCTAACAAATAAACTCCAAACCCAAAACTATTTGCCTATTCCTTGTAACAGCCCCGCCTGGATCAGACAACACGCGGTGACGTTATGCAATTAAATATCTCACTGATAATGGTTTGTTTAGTGGTCAATGACAACACGCACGATGAAAGTTTGCGATTCATGCCCCTCCACAAGTGTCTAACTAGAAGCGGGTAGTACAATGTGTTGTCTGTCCAGGGCTGTTTAAGAGGACTCAATACCTTGCATTCGCATTAACGATTGAGGAAAACCTCGGACAAAACCTTCAGTCGGGATTAAGCGTCTGGACGGGATTTAAACCAGGGACGTCCCGAATCAGAATGGGTTGCTTAACGCTCAAGCCAGCAAAAATCGTAAAAGTACGATATTCAAGAGAAATATTTATTCGATTGCCCCAAAATTCATATCATATCTAAATTTAGTGATTTAAAACGTTTCCATATAGTTTCATCAAGATCAAAGTAAATGTTTGCACGGACACGGATCAAACATCACGAAAATATCGCACAAAAAATCGAAAAAATCGTAAAAAAACGATATTCACGAGAAATATTTCTTCGGTTGTACCAAAAAACAATAAAAGTCTGAGTTCAGAGATTTCGAAGGTCCCCTCCAATTTTCATCAAGATCGCATAATTATGCCGTTTGCCCGGAAGAAAGCGAAAAAAGATAAAAAAAAAAACAACAAAAAAAAACTTGCGCAAATTTTTTTGGGGGTCAGGGAAATTGAAGACTTTGCTTCGCTCATCCAATAAGGTAGTTTTATTAACTACAGAGTGATGTATGACCATGGACCATGTATATCCATGGTATAACAAACCACAATCAAGGTGTGCTTAATACGCTGTGATAAGTGCGAGGCGAAATTAGTATAAAACAAGATTATCGCAACTCTTTAATCTATCCACGTGGCCGTGACTGTCAAGTATCGTGTTGTTTACGTTGTGAACGAAGGCGGTGAGTCCAACAAGCCGATGTCAGTGTTGCTTTTGTTTCTGTTATAAGTTTTAGGCTTTGGTGTTGATAGAGCACTAGCGTTTGAGCGGAAGATTTTTAATTAATAATTTTGTATTAAAATCAGGGAATCTACAGAGCTCTTGTTCTTATACAGTATAAGTCTCGTCGCACAGAGAATCATTGGACGTGGCTCTGTGAACCAGCCTAGGACCCGGGAGAAGATATCCAGCATCGCTCTGCCCAGCAACCGAGGTGTCTACAACCATCTTAGTTGGCGTGTGCGTCTTGATACAAGAAATAACTCAGATTGTACAGAGCTCGTGTTCTTATACATTATAAGTCTGGGTCGCACAGAGAATCATTGGACGTGGCTCTGTGAACCAGCCTAGGACCCGGGAGAAGATATCCAGCATCGCTCTCGCCCAGCAACCGAGGTGTCTACAACCATCTTAGTTGGCGTGTGCGTCTTGATACAAGAAGTAACTCAGATAGTACAGAGCTCGTGTTCTTACACATTATAAGTCTCGTCGCACAGAGAATCATTGGACGAGGCTCTGTGAACCAGCCTAGGACCCGGGAGAAGATATCCAGCATCGCTCTGCCCAGCAACCGAGGTGTCTGCAACCATCTTAGTTGGCGTGTGCGTCTTGATACAAGGACGAACAACTCAGATTGGGAAGTGCAACTCGTGACTTTGTCGTGGTTTGGTCCCCTACCCGTGGCTGGTGCTGACCAGCATGGGATTTCCTCCCTATCAGGCCAGGTCTATTATGACCTGACGGTTGACCCCCGGCGACGATGACAATGACACAACGAACGATGACAAACACGATGACGACTGCGACGTGAGAAACCGTCCCTTCCTCCCATTACCCGTGGCTGGTTCTGACCAGCATTTGACATTTGACCAACGGTTGACGTGTCCTTAATCCAAATAAACCAATAAACGCCTTTAATCCAGCGATACAAAAAACTTAAAAGTTTTTGTTTTGGTTTTGGTGAATTCTTAATTCGTCCTCAAACCTAGGGCTTATACTTGTCTTTTGATTCACTTATATAGTGGAGCTACATACTTGTTTTAAATGGGCACTTAGAAAATTAATCTTGAAATAGTGCACAAAATACACTCAAACACACAAAAATGTGCGTTTCGAAATTACATAAATAACAAACACAACAAAACTTATAGGATTTACAGAAAAGGTACAGTTGAGTTCGACTGTTAACGTTAAAACAATAATAATATATTAATTCACAAATGAAAAACAATTAAATTAATAGACAAACAATATCAAACAATATATAGCCCCGCGTCGGGAAACCCGGGGTGAGATCCGTCCAACAGAATGGCTCTGCTAATCGTAGTCAGGAAAGATATAATGTCCATCTGTTTAACATCAGCTAGCAATAAGGCGATTACTACCTAAAACGAGAGGCGAGCTCTGGCCTCTGGCATTCCCACGACTGGTTCTGACGAGCATGGGCTTCTTACTCCCACCTCCCCCTAGGGCAGGTTAGAGTGGTGTATAATTCACTGACAGTTGACGCGCCCTTACAAAAGCCAGTGATTTAGCCGCGGTCGTTTAACCAGTTCCCACTCGAACACTGAAGTAAAGCGACATCGGGCGTGGTCAGGGGTCGAGTGGGTCGCCGCTCTGTCCTGAAACACACGTATATCGCTGGCTAGAGCAGACTAGGGTTCGTAAGCTTGTGTGACAGCTTCGTTCTCCTTGGCGCCGTCTGCTCGGCAGTCCAGGCTAGTGGAGGAACCTATATGACTGTCAACAGTTATACCGTCCTTTCGGATGGGACGTAAAGCCTTTGGTCCCCTTGGTACTTTCGGTAGGAGTAGGCAATGTGCCGGTACCGGGTTTCCCCTCCTCCCTTCTCTAATAAATTTGCACTGGTGGGCTACATTGCCTGTTGCAAATAAATAATAAATAATAAACCAAATATATAACGAATGTAGTTTTAGAACCTAATATGAGAAAATATCGAACTCACAACTAATACATTTATTCTATTACCTTACAATATCACTGCGGCTCTGTTGACCTCACGGTTAAAGCGCCTTGAAGCCCTCGTGCTACCTTGTCTATGTAGGGTTGTAGGCCCAACTGCTCGGGCAGTCATATTAAAAACTGCTGCAGTAAACTAACGTAATGTTTGCGTAGGTGTGACCGAGAATATCACTGCGGCTCTGTTGACCTCACGGTTGAAGCGCAGTAGAGGGAAAGTAAGGCGTCTAGCCCTCCATAAAGAGGATCCTCGAGGATCCAATATGGCGTCGATGACGTATTTCCGGTCACGTGACATCCGCCATCTGTTTCGGTCGCCATCTTGTTTCCGGTCGCCATCTTGTTTCCGGTCGCCATTTTGTTTCCGGTCACGTGTTTCCGCCCGCCATAATTTCTAGCCGCCATTTTGTCCGCCATTTTGAATTTCCAGCCGCCATTTTGTTTCCGGCCGCCATTTTAGCTTGGCCGCCATCTTGGCCGACATTTTAGCTCTGCCGCCATCTTAGCCGCCATTTTTGTTCAGCCGCCATTTTAGGTCGACCGCCATTTTGGCTCAACAGCCATTTTAGGTCGACCACCATCTTGGCCGCCATTTCGTTCGAGCGCCATTTTAGTTTTTACCGCCATCTTGGTCGCCATTTTAGGTCGAGCGTCATTTTAGCTCTGCCGCCATTTTAGTTTCGTCATCATCTTTGCTGTGTCCTCGTCACCATTTTCGAATTTTCAAATATCGCGCCACCTTCTTGGCGTCCCGCGCGTCCTTTTTCGCCGCGCTTTTTATTAGGAAAAAAAGTCGACATTTGTTCCCAAAAATATTTTCGGAAATTTTT
>JAMZAV010009090.1:0-27909 GCA_024449915.1 Sweltsa coloradensis | reverse complement strand
GAAGTTACAAGCGAAAAAGCACCCTGTAAAAACGGAATTTGCAGTGGGCGACCTAGTGCTGTTGAAAAATTTATATGTCTCCAATCTCGCTAATAAAGAAGCCAAAAATATATTTTTATTATACAGTAGGCTATTCTCGATTTCCGCAATCGCTGGTAAGAACGCGTACAAACTCACAGATGAGCGTGGTAACGTGAAGGGATTATTAAACATAAGCAACTTGAAGAAATACAATGCGACGGAACCGTCATGAACGGCGTCGATAACCCAAGTGGAGTCAGGCATGCTCCTGTGGTATAATTGTAATCGTTGTTTATTTTTCCCTGTATCTTGCACATTGTTATATATGTGTAATGTAATATATGCTGTCATCAAGTGACCCGTAATATAGTACAGCGTGAGGAATTCCACATAATTAGCACAAGCGCGTATTGGAACCATTTAAATTTTAAACTGTGGTTTATTATTTTTCATCATTTATCTGAAAAAGTTTTAGTTTGTTGCAATAAGATCTTGGATTCATTATTGTACAGTGTATACAGCTTATGAAGGGGCCATGTTGAATGCAAATATATTTAGCTTCAGACCTAGGCTGCACATGCAACACACATTTGACAGTGAAGTGGTTGTACATAATCGTCCACCCAATGGGGAAGTGCCGGTGCTAGTGCCGTTTAAAGTGTAAAGCATGCACTTTACAATGCTAGACGATCATGGCTGCCTCCAATACCCGCACACTTGTAGACATACGTTTAGAAAACCAATGGATACTGACACTCGGCCTGGAGCAATATCTGCAGGTGAATGACGGCGACGTTATCAAGATACTGGTAAGCTTAACACCTATAATTAGACACACATCACGGTGCGCATGTTGGTTACGAAAATAATTTGGTGTTGAAACCCGTTATTTGTTCCATAAACATTTTAGTATTATAAAACTTTTAAATGTCTCTCTACCCTTTGATGACATTTTTTATTTTCGGGTTGTTTCGTAGCGGCGGTAGTGATATCTTTCTGTCGACGTTTCGAAGACCATGTTGTCTTCTTCTTCAGGACTTAAAATACGATATGAAGTTTGTGAAATTCCTCTTGATTCTTGTTATTGTTTTTTTTCTCCATATTGTTACTATAAAAGTTTTTTGATTGGTTAACCTAAATAAGCTTCCTAAATTCACTGTCAGATTATCATTTGCTAGACAACTTTCCTATTTCGTAGTCTTCCACCCCAGACATCTTCCTCTTGAACCGGCACAATCCCTTGGACTGGATCTATGATAACTTCCTCAATAGGTTTGATTTCTTTACACTGTATTGTTTGTAGTTTAGTGACTGACTTTAGAACAGGATCCCATACATGGCTGAGGACAAAACAGTGATCCCTGTTGAAATTGTTGGGATGTTTTTAAATTTCTATTGCCTCGCTAACTATCGTGGCACTGCTGAATCTATCTTGAACAAGATAGACGTTTGATCAGATGATCCAATTCTAAAGCGTGATTAGCTACAGCAGACAGGCGTTGGTGTCTTTGCAAATCATTTAGTCCCCTATCATCTTGAATTGCCTGAGCTGCTAAACCCAGTCTAATGTGTCGTTCATGCTCCTTTAATCTGGTTGATATTTTTCTCCCGGAATCTCCAATGTAGACATCTCCACATTCACATGGTGTCTTGTAAATTCCTTGACTGTCAAATTTATTAAAATCGTTAACAGGTCGAGTGAAAGAGCTTATTTTCCAATCGGTACAGAAACTTGACTTGATGTTCTTCTTTCTCAGTAACCTACTTATTCTGTCGGTGGTATTGTGAACAAATGGCAGCACTGCTATAGCCACTGTTTCAGCTGAGTCTTCCGTTTCTTCCCTCATCTTGGCTTTTCAAAGCATTTAAAGCATTCAAAGCATTTTCAAGGAAAGCCAAGATGAGGGAAGAAATGGCAGACTCAGCTGAAACTGTGTCTATAGCAGTGCTGCCATTTGTTCACAATACCACCGACAGAATAAGTAGGTTACTGAGAAAAAAGAACATCTAGACAAGTTTCTGTACAGATAGGAAAATAAGCTCTTTCATTCGACCCGTTAAGGATTTTAATAAATTTGACAGTCGTGGAATTTACAAGGTACCATGTGAATGTGGAGATGTGTATATTGGAGATTTTTAGATTGGATATTGCTTTACGTCTCATATTTATGCAACTTGGCTAATCGAGACGAAGGGAGGGACGTAAGGGATGACGCGGGGAACAAGGGTTGGACAGGCCTGTGCTGGTCAGAACCAGCCACAAGCATATATCCGTGCAATTGTATACGAGTTTGTGCCGCAAGGAATCACGGACAGGCATCGCATCGACAAGATAACCAAGTCAATTGATGCCGTGCTGCGAACCACTCTCGGCAGGGACATACTCGCGGCATGCGCCGAGGAGCTAGGCGCCAGGCGAGTGGCGGCGGCACGCGCGGGAGGCCAGGAGGAGGTGGTGGAGCGGCGACCCCGGCAGGCGCAGGCGGTGGCATCCTCGCCGTCGGAGTGCTCTTCGGGAGAGGAGCGGGAGATGCCGCGGCTCGTGGCGGTTTCTCCGACGCTGTCACCGGTCCTCTTCCGGAGGGCACCCCGGCTTGTGGCGGTGCCGGTCACCTACTCGCCGGGTATCCACGACGACGACGACGCCACGACAGCTTCTGTTTCAACTTACAAGGAGGACGTCGTCGTAGTCGCCGCAGACCAACACGTGCCAGGCGTAAGTCATACGATTTAATATTACAAAATAATTATATCATTAGTGCTGTAAGATTCGTGTGCGTTTGCTAATGACGTCAAATAAATCATTCAAATATTTTGTTGGGCAAATTATCAACAAGAAGGACAATTTATAGTCAAGTTTCTTAAAAAAAGATCCACTAGCGACAATGTAACTCCAGCATTTTACTGGCCACTAGCTGAAGACATCAGCTCTGTTAATATGAAGGAGATACTTTGTCACCTTCCTGAACCAAATTTGTATAAAAGGGGTGGCGAGTTGAAGTTTTCTGTATCTTTTTCTGGATTTACTCTTAAAGTGGACTGTGTCATGTAGGATTAAATAATAGTGTTTTGATACTTGTTCTGAATCATTAGTTCCAACCATGTTTTTTTAACAAATATTATGCTTTTATAAGCCGACTAGTTTTACGATGTTGATTTAATTGTCATATGGCCAAAACTGGAACATTATGTGGCCATAAGTGGTGAAAAGTAAACTTTTGGGTTTAAAAATTAAAATCTTTTATACCTTGCTAATTTGAATAAACATACAGTTAATTTTCATAATCAATAAAGTTTTCTCTGTGGAAAACATTAATTGTTTCCCTTTATTCTAACTCCCAATGCTTAAAAACTAATTTTCTTCATGGCATTGTGCTTAAAGTGGCCAAAGGTAGTGCACCCACCCTATGTGAAGCTTATTTTATTTCCTATACACTCAATAAATCAATGGCACGTCAACAAGTGTTAAAACTCAAGGAACTACACTAGGACCTCGATCAAACAAAAGCCCCAGCATTGAAACCGAGCACCCCATTTGTGTGTCAAGGATCTTATCCCACACTGAACAGAATCGAACACTGACAAAACATAAACCCCACGGGCTGTACGTACGGAACAGACTGAGCACAACACTGAGGTAACGAGCGCATCCCTGACAAGCAGGGCAGAAAATACAGGGCAAACAAAACTCCCAGTCTGGACAGAACAGACAACATCATGAAGTGAACAAACATTAAACAGAACGATGCAGGGACATAAGAGTAAGACTTGCTCACACAATAAACTCAGCAGTACAAGAAGCTGTATCCACTTGTATTGTGGAGGGCTCGACAAGACCAGACCGAAGAGCGGACACAAAACACGTCCGCCTATGACAAGAACGACAGACAGACTGCGAGGCGAGGCTGTCCGCTGTGTAAGTACAGTTGGTAATCAAAAGGTGCGGGGCGGCAAGGTCATATCGAAGCTGCAAGCAAAGTGCATTAGGACTGCCTATCTGATGACAGGTTGGTCTCGTCACACATAGGGCAACTGGTAGACATTCTTGCCCTGCTGTTCTTAAATATAACCCGACTTTTGTTTTATTCTCAGCGCTAAACGGCGATCTAGGAGCCGAGCCTATCCTTGGAAGAGGCTGATGCACGCTTGGTCAATGCAAAAAACATGAAGTCGCTTGCTTTGAAAGTGGCACGTACATTTCACAGTACAGCATTTCAACGTTTTCAAGAAATGTATCAAACATATTTCAATAGCATTAGACCCAGCCAACACATTTGTGTGGGTTCCATTTTTGGTACTAAACATTAAAATTAATATAAATAAATATATCTTATTTTTATTTTATTTCTTCCATGAAGGATTCAGTATTTGTATGTAAAATTTCAAAAATAATCTCTGGATTTTATTGATTAGATATTGCTTAACGTCTCATATTTATGCAACTTAGCTAATCGAGACGAACGGAGGGACGTAAGGGATGACGCGGGGGGACAAGGGGGGTGGACAGGCCTATGCTGGTCAGAACCAGCCACAAGCATACAGGGAGGGCAGAGGTTCCCCCACGTCGTGGTCGTCTCCGTGTGTATCATCCGTCCGTGTTGTCATAGTCGTCGCCGTCGGGGATGTATCAAAGGGAAGGGGAAAGTTCCCCGACGAGTCTCTGGATCTGAAAGGGGCGGGGTTACTAAATAACCTTTAAAACCTTACTTCTAATTGGATATGACACACACATTCTCACAGAAACGTAAATATTTTAAAGTGTGTGTGTCATATCCAACAAAGTAAGGTTACAAAGTCAATCAAGATGGATATGACACAGATAAGCACTACGAAAATGGTATAATCTGATTCAAGTGGCACAAACATAGATTATAAAAAACACCATTAAGCCAACAATATTGAACCATATTATTATATTTCTATGACAAAAATGCCGACTAACAATATCTGCAAAAATAATTAACAAAAATTATCTAATATGGAAAAAAAATTGTTATAAACTTTGATTAACTGCCAACATTGTGTTTATGATTGAATTCAGCAATTTTTGTCTTCAAATGGTTAGATGAAAGGTATTTCATAGTTTTTACTTGTAGGGCATGCGTAATATTAGCACTTTCTATTGATATGGAACAAAAATATCATTAAACGAAAATTGGTTCAGTACCTATTTGTGTTCAGTACTAACCTGTGTGGACAGAATAGACGGAGAACAACACTGAGATCACAAACGCTTTACTGAGTAGAAAAAAAATCTTTCAGTTTCGACAGTACAGACATTCTCTTAAAGATAACAGACTAACAGAACACATTCAGCATAAACAGAAGCCAACGCCATGTGCAGTGGAGTCCGAACAAGAGCGGAAATAAGAGCGGAAAAGAGCACAGCGCATAAACCGTATCAAGGCACTATTCTCACATTGAACAGAACTAGCTCTGTCTGAACATGAACTCCTCAGGCTGCACGGACAGAACAGACGGAACACAACACTGAGATGACGAAGCAGGACAGAATAAAAAGAGAACTAAACCTTCCAGTCTGGACAGAACAGACAACCTCCTAAACAGAACGAACATTAAACAGAATGATGAATGAGAACAAGGACACAGCAAAAACTTGAACAGCAACACATACAGCAGCAACAGAAGCTAACTCTGTGTTATGTGTAGGCCCAATGAGACCATAACGAAGAGCGTGGATAAAACACGTCTGCCTGGGACAAGAACAACAGACCGACTGCGAGGCGAGGTTTCTCTTGTGCTGTGTGCGTGCCGGTAGTAGGCAAAAGGTGCGGGGCGGCGAGGTCATATCGAAGCTGCACGCAAGGTGCATTGACGTTTTTCAAATCGTGTTGATGACAGTGGCGCTGCGATTTTAGGTGTGTATTTGATTGGTTGTGAGCAATATATGAAGATATGTTGTGAGGCTCATCAAATTGCAAAATTCTGAAAATTTAACTTTAAAGCTGATTTACCGGGAACCACATATTTTTGGACTAAGGTACATAGAACTCGGAAACTACTCAAGATTTTTGCTTGAAATTTTGACACAAGTTAGAAGGGGTAGTAAAGGGTAGAATGGACTACAAACAGCTATGAGGAACATCCCAATAAATTAATCTACTAATGACATTTTTTATCGGGTTGTTGTGCAGCGGCGGTAATAATATTTTCCTGTTGACGTTTCAAAGACCATTTTGTCTTCTTCTTCAGGACTTGAAATATGATACAAAACAAAAACCATACACATTACTCGGAGAAAAGGGTAAAGGATACAGTAAAATGTTAATTGCAGGAGTGTTGAATTAGCCAAATATAAGCTGGACTGGGGGAGCCCAGAACATTGGCAGCAGGACTCGGAGAATAGTCAATGGGAAAATCGACGAAGGTATGTTTTAAATAGTAGAGGGTCAGACTAGAATGAGTCCTTCAGGGGGAAAACTCCTGGATGTAATCCTAGCAAGACCGGCCGAATGCTGGGAAGACACAGAACTTGTTGAAGGGATTAGCGACCATAAAGCGGTAACTTTTCCATTATTTCTTTGGCAACCTACGATTGGATTGGATATTGCTTTACGTCTCATATTTATGCAACTTGGCTAATCGAGACGAAGGGAGGGACGTAAGGGACGACGCGGGGGGACAATGGGTGGACAGGCCTGTGCTGGTCCGAACCAGCCACAAGCGTATGGGGAGGGCAGGGGTTCCCCCACGTTGTGGTTGTCTCCGTCTCTGTCATCATCCGTAAGCAGCACTTCCAGGTTTGCTTATGGCCTTGCGAACATTGTAAACAAAATACCTTATCATGGAGTCACATCGCTCGCCTGCACTGTTAGTGGCTCAAATATTTTGATTGGCATATCGTAAGTCCCGCCGTTTGAGCTCGAGATTTGTAAATAAAAGCATGCTATCTCTCTCTATGTAAATTCCCACGAGTTAAAACAGCACCCTTAACATTTCATCTGACATAATATTTATTATTTGATTTGACACCAGTCAAACCAGGAAAGACGAAATACTACTTTGAAACAGATTGAAGCATGTCACATGTTGATATGTGCAATGAAATATGAAAAGCAAAATTGGGTAACGGGTACCGGAGAAAATCAAAATTATCAAAAGCTAGGTAATTCCGCCAGTTTAATCACTAACGATATTACCGTTCTGACGAATGTCGTGTAACTTAATTGTGTATCAGTATCTTCTTGTTTTTCAATAAATTCATAGTCAATCAGTGCCAACCGAGTCTCGTCTAACTTGTCCTCAAACACGACCCATCCAAGCAAAATGCAAAATATTTAGCAATTTTATCTAGAAAGACTATATTTCAATGTATGTGATAGCACTTAACCATTTTCAGTATATGTTTTCAGTTACGGCTAAATTAAGGCCAAATTTTTACTTAATCACCCCAAGTTCCCCTAGAACAATATGATGTTTTTGTGTATATGCTAAAACAAAAGATGTGTAGAGTGTATTTTAAGATTTGTGTGTTGTTGATTAATATTAGATTTCTTGTTCTATAGATTCAGCTTGGCCAAGACGTATGGATACACACGAGGGCTTACGAAAATGTTCTTCGTTTGGCTGGTGCAAACCGACCAAAGAAATATGTCAAAGAGCTGGCAGTGGTTGTGTACGGCTACGAGACGCTTATGAAGAGTTCAGTGACGGGGCTCCCAAATCCCCAAAAAATGAATAAACCACCAAGCCATTTTTGGACAAAACCCAATTTGATGCCATACGTGGTAAGTTGTTTTGCTAACAAGTATTACTAGACCCAAATTGCAGCATTAACTAAAAAAAAAACAAATTGAACTACGTATTTATACTTAGTATTGCAGTTAACGAATGTACATTTTTATCAAATTTCTTTCTTTGTGTAAGCGTACTAAACCACTCAGCAGGTCAACGGCTCACCATACTAAATTTGCATAACCCGTTTTGTTTGCACCTGCCAAAAATTATTACAACATGTAGACAATCAGAGCCGTTTTAACATTTAACTTATGATGACAACATAGCTATGAGTCCAATTGTTGGCTTTTTAGGAAGCATAAATGTTAACCTTTCATCTGACATAATATTTATTATATGATTTCATAATTAGACCATAATAATTAACTTTTAATTAACATCTGCACAATTGACTACTTCTACGATACCGAGAGCAAATATCAATTCAGAAACGAGATTTAAACGGTTTGTTATAAAACGTTTAAATCTTAGTTTCCGACAACAGATGTTTTTTTCAAATTTTTATCCACAAATGCATAAAAATTATTACATTTTAAAAATGAACCCATTGTTCTTTTTCATGATATAAATTTAAAAAAGACGCCTTGCAGGAAATTGCATTTAGTTGTAGTAGTTGATTGTTTTTTTAAATTTTTATGATATGTGAAGACCAGAACTTCCAGTAAAACAGGAGAAGAGCTTCGCTCACCCTCCCGTTAGCTAATTAGTTCGTGTTGTCCGGTGAATGATTGACTGAAATGTGATAGTGAGGTGACTATAATCCTGTAAAACAGATAAAATTGCACATGTGAATCCCCAGGGGAGAAGTGAGCCGGGCTGATGACAAGTCGTGCGGGAAGACCCACTCCAGTTCACAACAGCTTGTACATAGGAAATCCCAATACAGCAATCGAGGATCCGAAGGCTGCGACAGGTGGAGAGTCGTCTAGAAGAGCCGGTTGCGGCCAACAACATTGGCATTGGAGGAACCGCAATCAAGCGAAAAGTGGTTTTGTGAAACCTGTACGGAAACAGAGGTTAAGGACGGCGAAGAGGAGCCTAGGCCTACCCCAAAGTCCGAGGCGAAAACTCACGCGATGCTCATCGACATCCAAAAGTCCCTCATCTCCCTATCTGCAAAGTACGACGAGCTGCTGGATTTCAACAAGGCCCTCCAAGCCAGAAAGGAATTGTTTCTAGGTGAAGTCAAAAGCGCACAGGCGAAAAACACTGTGTTAAAAGAAGAAAATGGAGTTCTGCACTTAAAACTCAATGATTTGGAGCAATACTCCAAGAACTACAACATCAACATTCAGGGCATCCCTGAAATGCCTAATGAGAATACCTATCAACTAATAATTGATGCGACAGGAGCTGCAGGGGTCAGGGTCAGTGAGGAGGATATTGAATACTGAGGTTAAAAGAAATCGACCGGAAAGTTGTTGATTATGAGCGTGAAAAACGCCGCAAAGGGTTTCCTATTACAAGACAAGCAATGTCTTTAAAAGCTTTAGAAATAGCTCGCAGAAAAAATTCCACAGCAAAAGTTCAAAGCTAGCCTTGGCTGGTGCGGACGCATGATGGACGTGAAGGTTTGGCCTTGAGCAGACGTAAGACACTCGCCCAGCGTATGCCAAATAACTACTATGGGAAGTTGTTGGCCTATCAAAGATTCATAGTTTCTCTACGTATTCGGAACAATTATCTGTTGGGCCAGATTCTTAGTTAACGGTAAAAAAATTGTGTTTCTTAGCAGCGGAGCAGCGGACATAAAACACGTCCGCCTGCGACAAGAAACGTTCCCTGACGGGGGTTCCCTGACGACGACCCAGAGCTCGCCATTAGTTTCAGGGAGTGAAACTCCTTTTTTCACGGGCCAAACCGCGAGAAGGTGTCGAGTTGGAATTTGAAGGCCCTGAGATCACAAACACTTTACTGATTAGCAACAAAACCTTTCAGTGTGGACGGAACAGACTTTCTTACAAAGATAACAGACATCTACCTGAACACATTCAGCAGAAACAGAAGCCAACGCCATGTGCTGTGGAGGCCTAACAAGAGCGGAACTAAGAGCGGAAAGGCACAGCACATAAACCGTGTCAAGGTTCTAATCTCACATTGGAAGAACGAAGCACTTTCTGAACATCAATTCATCAGGCTGCACGGACGGAACAGACGAAGCACAACACTGAGATGACGAAGCAGGCCAGAATAAAGAGAGAACTTAACCTTCCAGTCTGGACAGAACAGACAACCTCCTGAAGAAAAACAGAATGATGAATGAGAACGAGGACAAGCAAGGCTTGAACAAGCAACACATACACCAGGAACAGAAGCTAACTCCATGTACTGTGGAAGCCCAATGAGACCAGAGCGAAGAGCGCGGACAAAGCACGTCCGCCTGGGACAAGAACAACAGACCGACTGCGGGGCGAGGCTCTCTGCTGTGCTGTGCTGTGTGCGTGTCGGTAGTCGTCAAAAGGTGCGGGGCGGCGAGGTCAGATCGAAGCTGCACGCAAGGTGCATTGACGTTTTTCAAATCGCGTTGACATGTGGCATATGTGCTTTTAAGTGTGTAATTAATGGCTTTGAGTAATACAACAAGTTATGTAGCGAGGCACATCGTGACGACACTATATTGTCGCAAATATCACATTTTTCTCTGGTGTTCTATAGTGTAGGCCTAGTGGGGATGACTGCATGGTACTGTTTAATATTATTAAAATCTGAGAAACTTAACAGAGACAAAAAAAATGATGGTTTTGTTACAGGCTTAGGGCTTTAGGCTATCACAAGACAATGTACACATTATTTACATTGTAGGCTACGTATATATGTACCTGCGCTCAATTTAAATTAAACTGAACTATGATGTGGTGCTCAAGATAGGCAGGCCTAATTTTATACCTATGTATCCTACTTCCCTACTTGCCGAGGTTATAGACCTCTAATTCAACTGTCTAATTTTGTTTATACTTTTTTGCAGAAAACATGCAATCTAAAGCAAAGATTTCAGCCATCAAGGCTATCATGACAAAGAAGAATGTCGCGGAGGAAGAAAACACATAACTGGACTACGATGCATTTGCCACACCACTCAACAACCTCGTCGACATAGAAAAAGTGAGTTTTCTGAGGCGCATCACTGTAATATGTGGTCAAGTATTATTAATATTAGAATTAGAAGTTTTAGGGCGCTCTAACAGCTAAGATTCGTCATATCGTTTCAAAAATGTTTATTTGGATTCGAAAGCTAACAAAAATCATAGGCCTACAATATAAATCATACATAGAATTTACAACTCTTTCAAGTTTCAATATATCTATGTATATCATATATAAAATCAATATACCATCGTAGCAGAAACCCACAAACTTTTCAAGAGCGGTACAATTTCTGATCTTGCCATGGCACAGCTGCTTTGTTTAAAAAATACGTGCGAAACTCTTCTCGAATTTGCTTCGCATTTCTTGAGTATGTGTTCCTGCCTGTTTGAGGAATTGGTACCATCCCAGTCATTTGAAGGTTTCGCCACGCACCAGGACTAAAATTACCTTCCTGGTCCTCTCTATCACACATGCCTGGTCGACAATATGCAGTTCTGACCGCATTGCTTGCCTTTTGTAGCATGTTGTGGAGCACCACAGTCGCCTGATGATGGCTTAGTTAGTAAATGTTGTTTAAGGGTACTCAACAGTAGAGTTATCAGTGCCCATGTAAATTGTATTGGAATCTTCCAAATTTTCTTTTTCCATAATTGTGGATTACCACCATGTTTTCTTCTTTCCAATGGGAGGTACGTAAGGGAAGACGATTGATTGATTGGATATTGCTTAACGTCTCATATTTATGCAACTTGGCTAATCGAGACAAAGGGAGGGACGTAAGGGGTGACGCGGGGGGACAAGGGGTGGACAGGCCTGTGCTGGTCAAAACCAGACACAAGCAAATGGGGAGGGCAGGGGTTCCCCACGTCGCGGTCGTCTCCGTCTGTGTCATCATCCGTCCGTGTTGTCATTGTCGTCGCCGTCGGGGAGGTAGTCAAAGGGAAGGGGAAAGTTCCCCGACGACGACCCAGAGCTCGCCATTAGTTTCAGGAGCAAAAGTTCCCTAATCACGGGCCAAACCACGAGAAGGTTGCGTGTTGGAATTTGATGGCCCTATGATGGCTTCAATCGTCAGCTCTGATGCAATGATGGGTTTGAGAAACTTCCGCCACCTTGCAGCCAGCAACCCGAATGAATTTTCAATTACTCTTCGAGCTCTGCTCAACCTACCTAACCTTTTACAGTCTTTGATTGGTACGGTAGTGCATTGCAAACCATAGACCTACAAATAAAGTACATGTGTGTATCTCACGAAGGCCGATACACCTGTTGTTTTAAGTTGAAATGCAATAAAACTAAGAATATTTAATGCTTAAAATTTTAATTGCAGAGGAGATATTTAAGGTGGTGCTAGTGCACAATAGTAGGGCCTACCAGTCACCACAGTCAACAGTTACTCTGTAGGCCCTATTATCCAACGGTGTTACCTGCCTAGTTAAATACATATTGTATATTTATTCAATGACCAATTATAAATTATGATGAGGTTTAGATGGCTTTGATTGACAGAATGGATTGTCAGTGGAAGTGTTTAACTTACCGATAGTTATATATTAGGCTTTCATTAAAGGAGCAAGCCATTTTCTGTGGGTTTGAGGGACCTAAGGCAATAAGAGACCAGTTCATCTCTATGTAGCCATGGGCCGATCTAAAGAGAGGTATACACGGAGACCCTTAAATCGGCAGGAACACTGTCCCTTCAGAAAACGCAAGAACTTGCTAGATTGCAGGAGCGGGTTAGACAACAGCTAGGAGGTCACGCAGAGGTAGGCCCAACATAATCACAAATTTTAAACAAAAAAAGCATTTGCGAATCTTCCTAGTATAAAAATATTACATGGTTACATACTGTTCATTATCTATTGTCATTTAATGGATTTTTTTTTTACAAATGTAAGCTTTGCTAGAGTATACAAAAGGGATGAGACGAGATACGTTATAGATGTGTGAAGAGTGTAAACCACATAAGTATAAATACTTGTGAGTGGGATTGTATAGTTACAAAAAGCATAAGTGATTTCAGATGGCGGCAGGTGATACTCGGCTTGTATTTTAGTTGAAGTTGGTATGTAGAGTCTATAGGAATCTAAATTCTAAACTAAACTAGACTAAAAAAAAAAAAAAAAAAACTTAGCTAAAATATTTATGTTGAATTAATCTAAACTTTTATTTGAAATTGTAATTACCTTGGTTGCTGTTAATCATTTAATTGATTTATATTTAGCAAATATGAGTAAAAAACTAAATATTTGTACCAATATCGGTACCGAACTAAGGTTATTGAGGATTAGATATTGTGACATAGTTTATTGAAAAAATAGGTTACTACTTAAAATAAGCATATTATGATAGGAACTTGTTCGTGTTTTATTTTAGATATATTTATTAAATTAATATTATTATGTGTTAGTAATTCCAATCGGAGTTAGTTGTGGGATGTTCTCACAGGTGAGATGGTCCATGTTGTCTAGCCATTTACGTAGATTTTTTTTTAATAGTAAGGTGGTTTTTGCACTTTTCAAGGATGTTGTTTATTCTCGGGGCTAAATATGTGCTATATTTTGTTCCGAAAGCTGTTGTTTGCCTAGGCAGATTGAGTTTTTTCTTTTCTCTATGTCTTGTATAACATGCATGGGTTATTGGGGATGCTGTATTAATATGCTTAAACTGGTAAATCATAAGAGATTTAATGTAAAGTTTTCTAATGTCATACACTTTGGTTTCTGCAAATGTGTTATTAGTGGGATATGTATATTTTTTGTGTAGGATGATTTTCAAGATTGATTTTTGTGTTGTTTGTAGAGGTTTAATGTGTTTGTTTGACATGCAGCCCCAAGCACAGATTGCATATTGTAGGTATGGTTGTATTAGAGAGAGGTATATTGTTTGCAAGGTCTTTAGGTTTAAAAGGTTTTACTTCATTTCAACTAGACGTCTTAATTTTATGGTAAGGTCGGTCCCTGGGGTTGGGGTCCCTTGCGGAGACACCCACCCACCCCTTGAGGACCAGGAGCAATTTCTTCTGTCCTTATATGGTCAGCGCGCCACTGCGGCTTCATCACACTAGGCCTACACTGTATGTCGTCATGACGCTAGTACGTCATTGCAGGTAGGGCTTACCATATACATGTGTTAGGGCCTAAACACTTTGTTTCTGCTTACAGGCAACTGAAATGAATAAAACCTTGATTTAAAAGAAGAAATTAAAAAACTTCGTGCGGAAAAACAGATAGGCATTGATTTGAAAGAAGAAGAAATTAGAAAACTTCGCGCGGAAAAACAAATAGACAAAGACGAAAATAAAAAAATTAATGAAGAAAACAAAAAATTAGTTGATGAAAATAAAAAATTCGTGGCAGAAAACAACGAAGTAACTGCGGGAAACAAACAAATTTTTGAAGATAAACAACACATGAGAGTAGAATATAGGAAAATGAATGACAGCAACGAAAATTTATCACGCGAAAATGAAAAATTGCAGATTGAAAACAGCAAATTAATTAGAGAAAATAAAGAAGCTCGTGCTGACAAACGAAAAGAAACGGCAGAAAAAGAAGAAGTTCTTCGTAAATATGTGGTAAGTGCAATATACTTTGTACTTTGTACTTTCTGGGGGTCACTTCTTAAACAATTAACTGGCTTAGAAAGAATAATCTTTGATCCACTGCCTCCAAGATATTTCTTCCTCTTTAACTGCATGAGTGACCCAAAGATGTCGGAATCAGGTAGGTTGCATGACCACTAAACAAGTTTTGATTGTTGACCAGTCATTTGCTCTATGCGGCCACAGGGGCCAATTAAAATTGCATTGCTCTCTATATCGACTAAGTCTAATAGTTTTGTTTCATTTCTGGGTGGGTTATATACAATGATGAATTTTGTCTTGGTGCCATTTTTCCATATTTCCATTTGAACAATCTCGATTTTGTCGGTTTCCTCCATTGCGTGTATTTCTTTGAAACGGCAAGTCATCCCCACCCTGACACCAACTAGGATGCCTGAAGAGATTCTCCTTTGTCCTTTTAGTTTGTACATCGTAAATCCTTGTGTATAAGCTTTGTCATTTTTATAGTCTTTAGTAATAGCACCTGCTTCCGTTATTGCGAATGCGTCCACATTTCTACCAGCGATTACTTTTTTAAATTCAACATACTTATCTTTGGTGATTCCACCAGTGTTCCAGAATAAGAATGTACATTTATTGCCCCTATCCATTTCCATAATTATTCTATCCATCTTCCTATTAGACTTATCTCTCCGGTTATCAAGCGCTGGCATCCTTGTTGTCAGGCGTTTCGCATAAGCCAGGGGGCACGTAAAAGAGTTTTTAAACACTAAATACTCTTTTGCGGACGCGAATGACTCCACCCCCCAAATGTATGTGTATACATACAATCATAGTTTGAATGTCATTGGGCAATGTTCGTTTTAAATGGCTAAAAGTTAAAATTAGTTAGAAAAATGAAGAATTTTTATATTAACATTAAAATCCAAAATTAATAATTATTAATGTTGGCTTAAAGTATTTAATATATTTTAAGTTACATTCAATACACGATCGGAAACTACAGGACGCCACTCAGCCAAGCAACCGTCCAGAGCGGAAATCTTGACAGCTTATCATCCAAATCCATATATAAAATCCATTCCGATTTTTTTTTAATTTCTGGATTGTATTAAATATTAACAATTCCATCCACGGGAGTGTTTTCGACTATCCAAATCGAGAAATATGTTATCTTATTGAATAATATTTGCAGGACCAGAATGTAGAGAACTGGAACCTAAAATTTAAGTACCAAGCACTGAACGTCAGCTATCAAAGCATCTCAAATACTGTGTAAGTATAGACCTACATCTTGCTTTTTTAAGTTATAAATTTAGCTGCCTTGTTGATAAGTAACCAGGGGAAGACGGCGTGAGGGGAGAAATAATTTTTATACAGCAGAGTCATCATGGTGGGGGTTTTGCATGCAGTATGATATGCATCCCCTTGAGGTACCAGTGCCTAGTACAGAGTACTAATAATGTGGTCAAAGTGTGTTGTCTTTGCGTGTGATTTATTGTGAATTACTGTGGCAGTAAGAAAAAACATGACATATCACGAACACGAACAGGAAACCAAGGAGGAATGAATCCTGACACCAAATGTGGTCAGATAAGGCCTGGGGGCCCACGCCCCTAGGATATAGCCAGGAGGGTAAACAGCAAAAACCAATACGTTTGTTTACACAGTATTGTCACTAATTTGTGAAAAGCACAAGCTTTCCGAACACGTGTACTAACATTCAGAATCAGTAAGTTCCTCAATCAGGAAATGTGTTAGCACAATCTTACCGATGCGAGGTTGTAGGTTTACACGAGAGCGTGGAGTAGCACAGTAAAGCGAGAGTGTTGGTATAAGGGCGTGTCACTGTAAGGCCATAATGTTCCTTTTTTGCTTAGGCTAGGGAGAAAAGACCCATGCTGACTTGATCCAGTCTTAGGTAGGGGGAGGAATGTTACCGGGTACTCAACACACTCACTCACTCGTCTAACAAAGACTCTGTCGTTTTCCTAGTTAGTAAATTTGAGTTTGGTTGGTTTACTTTGGGTTTGGGGGGTGTAAAAATTGTATGTATTGTTTAATATCAATATTTTTGTTGATCCCTATTCTGTATTAATTCAACAATTAATAATACATTTTCTTATTTACCCCAAACAGGAAGTTATACGAGGGCGGCTCCGGCTATGAGAACCAATCCACGGCCTCGGTGAGTGACCTTAACATCTTCTCATTCTTCACTCTTCTAAAAAAGAATATAGATTTAATCTATGGGCTGTATAATTATGTGTAGTGTGGGTGTGGAAAGCAATGGTGTGTAGAAATAATATTAAAACAATCGTCACTCTAAATTAAGTGCAGCACGTAGTTCAGTGTTTCCACTGTTGTCACAAAATTTGCATATAATTGGTGCCCAAAAAAATTGCAAAATATATTTTTCTTAATTTATGGTTTTGAAGGCATATCGACGTAGGCTGCCAACAGCTTACCTTAAATGGTGTAGGCGTGCCACGAAAGGTAACGTAAACAAATACACAAACAAACAAATAATCAAACAAACTACTCAAAACGTTTTCGGTTCACGTGACGGAGTGGAGAGAGACAGTCGAAAACCAAAAACTAGGCTTGCTGTTGGCTAGGAGTGTGGGGGTTTAGGAGGAAGGGGGTGGAGGAAGGGGGAGGAGCACCAACTTTTGCCGTGATTTGCAGATCCACTGGTAGGCAAGTTCCCACCTTCTCAGTTCACCAGCTTGTAGAGAGTGCAGGGGCAGTACCGAAACAATGTAGTTTGTGTGCGTCAATTTGTTTTTTCGTCATGTTGCCCGCCGCTGTGCTATTATTAATGACTCGCTGAACGAATGCTTGAATCCACGAGGATGGCAAGGATTAACTATACCTTGTGTCAACCCAAGTAACACTCTGTTAATCATCTAATTGAAAGGGAACCGGTGGTTTTGTGCTCAATACAAATGTAAATAATCCCCATTGCCTGTAATGGCCTGTCCATCTTGACCCGTATTGACAGTTTCAAACCTCAGGGACCTCTTTGGAATCTGGTACCAGCCTGTATTTGAGAACGTCCCCTTTTATATAACTGAGTGTCCACTAATTTGCTCGTACATGAAGATTTAGAAGTGGTTGCGTTTTACATTAGTTTCAACAAAGTAGGCGGGAGGCCTCAATACAACCTGCGTCTTTTCAGTTTGATGATTGACAGAGTGTTACTTGGGTCGACACAAGGTTATAGTTGGTTTTTGGTTCGGTCTATGACTGGCATGCACATGCGTCGGAGCGCGCGTCTTGCTAGATGCTCGTTTTTTTACACACACATAGCATGGCATAGCGTGTGACAAGCGGAATGATGTCAGTGTACTCACTAAGAAAGAAATATTATGGTTAACATGTTGTATTTATTAACCTTCTAAAATATGTTTCTTAGGTACTGTATGTACTGTATGTTAATGTAGCTATGTATCTTCTTCATTTCAGGATGAGGTTAGAGGAGAAACCCTTCGACAGTACGTAGACGAATTAGAACAAGAAGCAGCAGCAACAAGGTATGCACAGTACTTATTTTAAATGCAAAAATAAAACCAGTAAGACCTCGTTAATTCGAGCACCCATAATTCGAAAAGCTGTGTAATTCGTAAAATAACTCAGTTCCCTGCCAAGAGTATGGGAACATACATGTTAAAGGATCTGTTTAAAATGAAATTTCGATAACGTGAAATTCGAACAAATAATTTCCCCCGTCATTAAAATACCCTTGATAATTTGCCTGATAATTCGAAACAGTTTTAAGCAATCGCGTAATCCCAACGACTGCAAACCGCCGTCAAGGCTTTGCCGCCGTGTAGATATTTGCCTCCTATCGTTCTGTACTGTCTGCCGCCCGGCCAGCAGAACTCCCTGCCCGCCTGCATCTCCCCTCACTCTCCCTAGTCTTCAGCGCAGGCGGTAGGCCTACGTGTTACTTTGTCCTGCCCACTTCCCCTCGCCGCTACCGAGCTAAGAATAGATTCTCCAGTGAAACAAGAAAAAAAACGACAAATGCGAGAAAACACAAAAAGAATTAAAAAAACATCTTTTACTATTTGAAAAATATTTATTTATGCCTAGGCGTATCAGAAAAACATTGAAAAATAAACACACAGGCCCTGTCCTCACTTGAGTGATAGGCCCTACCTCCCTACCACTTCAATAAAAGGCCATTTCAAAATCATTAACCTGACCGTTCGTTATCCTTGCCTTCCGAAGACATCGTAATCTTTCAGCTGTGGCAGTGACACAAGATCATGACGCTCGCTTCAACGCTGTACAGATCTTTAAAAAAACATCACTCATGTTTACTTAAAATATAACTGGAATGGATTGATCAGGTCTACTTCAAGATCGATTTGATTAGGAAAGTTTTGCAAAAAATCTTTAAATAAAGATAGTTTCACCCTGTATCAAAACGCGAGACGTACCGGTAACCCAGAACTTTACCATTCACTCCTACTCAACTCGTTCATCAGCCAAAATCCATGTTCCTTCTCACAATACGTCCCTATATTCCAAAAGTCATCACAATCTTTGCCTTACTATTTATAACAAAATTCCAATTCATATAACAACATTATCATCACTTATATCTTTCAAAACCAAGCTCAAAGAATTGTTACTATCAAAGTCGTATTACTCCATTAATTAATGAATACTTTGATGACTTATCATAACATTGTTTTTCCTTAGCTTCATATTTAGTATGTTCTTCCTTAATTTCAATGTTTTCCATTAACTTCATATTTCATCATTATGTTTGTATACCATCATTTATTTTATATCACTAATTTTATGTATCATTGCCTACATTTGTACTATGTATAAATCAATAAAGGTGTATTATTATTATTACCAACTGATTGTGTAGGCTTAGAACAATGTTATGTTTTGCAACTGTGTGTAGATGGTCATCTTCACAGTTTCGACTGTTCTTCTGACCGTCATTACTCGTCTTCTGGTAATTCAACGCTAAATCAAGTTGAATATTACGTACGTAGGCGAATGGTGAAAAAGAAACAACGTCATATAACATCGTAATAAACATCGTATAATGCCTAGGAAGCCTAGGCCTAGGCCTAGAACAAAGATGCAATTCTTCCTAGAAGTGCCATCTTTATGCGCACGCGCACCGTTGCGCGCAACAGGCGGAGTCTAACTTAAAGGCTGGTGCAAACGCGCGATTTCGTCAGCTGCATGGCTGGTACAAGCGCATGATTTCGTCGGCTCGGCCGGAAGAGCCAAATACGCGATCGCATCGGTTTTTCTTGGGGTTTGCGTATCGGAAATATTAAAACCGATTGTTACGATATTGTTTCCGAAAATAACGAACGATTGATGCAGGGAGGTATAACTTTTTTTTTTTTTTTTTTGTATGGATAATCCGAATTTGGATAATTCGAATTGGCAATTTTGAGGTCCCTTGATTTTCGAATTAACGAGGTTCTACTGCATTTATCACTTGTAAAAATGATTGATCAAAGTTTAAGTTTGAATTTGGCATGTTTGCACAGCCCTAGTAAACACAATGTTTTATTGTGTCACTCAGCACTCGGTTCATTAGCATCCACTAGTGTCCCGGTTTAAGGGGCCTGCATATCACGTGACTTTTTCAACTCCGGTAATGCCACTCCTGTAATGCTCCGCGTCTGTTTCCTAAAGAAAATAGTGCGACCTTATTTGACTGTTTTAGACAACAATTTTCGACTCATGGATTACATTGCAGATTAATAGCAATCGGCGTTCAAAGTTGTTGAATTTGATAGGCAACTTTGTGTAGCAAATCCATTCTATTTCATAATGATATCGTTTAATAGTAACGCTACGGAAAACCAGCGAAAATCATCCTTACTGCATCTAGTACGCGACCAGCCGGCGAAGGAGGGGAAGTATACCCTAGAAGTGAAACGACTGAGCGGCAAATTGAAAACACAGGCAATGTGGTACAACAGATAACATAACTATGTTACTGTTACATTACATTACTATGTTATCTGTGGTGGTACGAATCAGATGCTCGCTATCTCAAGCCCGAATCGATGTGTGATTATGTCCGTCCTATTCATTCATAAAACTGATTTGCGAAGGATATCAATAAATACACCACACATTCAATATAGGGATGACGAAACCCGACTTTTTTACGACCTGGGAACCCGTACACAATACCCGCGGGTTACCCGGGTAATAATACAAAAAAAATCGAGTGGGGTGTCAAATTGACCGCGTAAAAACAAGCTCGGCAATAATCGTAATAACCTAGATGTGATGTAGGCCTAGTTCTTGAAATTATAAAAATAATGTTATATAAACCTTAGCTATCTGTTATTTCACGATCACGTAACGTTGCGAAAGCAAGAGGCAATAGTACTATTAGTGGGCTCATAAAGATAACAGAGACGGAGGAACCTAGAGACAGATAATCGCAGCGCAGCTGTTTATCATCACTATCAAGGACACATTTACCAACAGTAGTCGCTCGACAGTGCGGGTGGGATGGGGGGGGGGGAGGTTGTTGATTCATGATTGTGGCGGGATAGAACTACGAAGTGATTGTTAATTGATCCGTTAATGATAGTACCGGTAATCATTTTTAAAATAATAACAAACAGGCAGTAGGGCAAAGCCTACAGGAATTCAGGAATCAGGATCACACAGGCCAAATAACTGTTCTACAATCTATAGTGCGACTGCTATTCTGGATTTAATTTATACAACACGTCCTTTACCCTTCATCAAAAGATAGCGCGGCAGGGGTAGAGCGTAGAGGCCGAGGGGTCAACCGCTTACACTAGGAACAGAAGTCGGCGCCCGGCGGCATCAACAAAGGACATTACCGAAGTGTCATGTTGTAAAGGCACAAATCAAAAGGAAAATACAGCTAAGCACAAAAGATGTCATGATGAATCAATCCACTAAAGGAGCGACTAATAGAAACAATTTATTATTTTAACAGCATTTGGCTATAATAGAAAATCCCGCATCTCAATTTCAGAAACCGTTTTTTTTTCGGGTAATCGGGTATTGGAAACACGAACCCGTACCCTACTTCGTCGGGCAGGTATCGGGTACCCATTTCAATATAAGAAGTCAATAATAAAAATATCGGAAAGCGTTCCTGGCTTGTTTAGATCGCTTTCTTGCTCGTCGTGGCCTTCCAGCTCACATATATTCCGACTGTGGTCGTAATTACGTCGGTGCTGCCCATGATCCAATGATATTCTTCCTTACCCAGGTCTGGCATTCCGGTGAACGCGTTTGCGTCCAGTCCGCGCATGACGTAATCCCGATCATCTCCCCGAGCCGGCTGTCGCTCGGCGCGTGATAAAATCCCACAATCGTAAACTAATTTCCAAATAACTAGTCATTGTCCGAACTAAAAACTTTCTTGCTTTTTGTTACTATGTACATTCTGTACAGGAATTATGTGGGTAGATAGTTTTATGGGCTTATGTAGTTAATTACTTATATTAGCCGTAATATGATGCATAGGGACTACTCACAAGTGTTACTGTGATACACTTTTGGGATAGTTATAGTGTATATATAAATTATAACAAGTAAAGAAATCCGTGCGTGATTTTTTCGTTATTTATGTTTTAAACCTTCCAACCCGAGATTTAACACAAGTTTTTAATTATTGTTGTAGTGCAGACGAATTATCTGATACTGAAATATAGGATTACAAATCTAATAAAACCTGTTACCATGCAATTATTTATTAATATTATTATTATCCACGCAATTATTAATTATTATTATTATTATAATTATAATTATTATTTATTTTCCACTGATAGGCTTAGTAGGAAGGTTGGCAGAAAAGGGCAGTATGCCCCAAGCAAAAAAGCGTAAAAAAAAATGCGTAAAAGATTACACATTGTAGACTAATACAGACAATCAAAGTAATAATCAAATAGTAATCGAAATAGCTAGATCAAATGGACAAATAATGCACAACCGTTTTCACCAAAATTATATTAGAATGTAATTAGACGCGGGAATAAAAGGGTCCTTGATTGTAATTAATTTCTAAATCAACTTTACATCTCCCTCAGCTAAAACATTATGTAATAAATACGCGTACTTTGAAATAATTAAATCAAACATTTCAGCACTTACAAATGTGCGTTTCCTTCGGCATGTTCTTTGGGTATACTATATCTTCACTATGAATTGTTTTATTTTATTCGGATGCATATTCGCGTGAGTGAAAATATGTTGATATTTTTCTGTCAATGTAAGGCTTTTGATTGACTTTAAAAAAATTATTAGCGACGTAAAGCAAGGCCCAGTTCCTACAACCGTGTTTTTTCTTTAGAAATTGTTTTAGTTTGATTGGTCGTCGTAAGAATTATAATCAATGGAATTATTAACGTCTGATTGGTCCGTCATAAGAATTATGTTTTTGTTATTAAACACGTAAGTCCTATCCCCTTATAAGAAAACTAATTAGTGGGAACAGGCCCAAATGTATCGTCGAGGGTCTATAACTTATACACAATAAGATTATCATTTGCGACACGCAAAACAAAAAAGTAGGCCTAATATCAAATACACTGACTGGCGTTGTACATCCATTAAACATCCATACGTCCGTACTAAACCCACTTACATTAATTGTCTAAAATGCTATTAAAACTGCGACATGAAGAGAATTTCATTCACGCAAATATAGGTTTGACACAAAATTGAGCGAACTTTTCACGAGCAAGATAATATCTGAACCAGGGTCACGACTCTGTTCCACCAAGACTACTGATTAGTGATTACACACTGCTCCGAGATATCTTGATGAGATGGGGCACTTGAATCTTTTATGATTTGGAAGTTGAATGTATATGCAAGTTGAGATATCGCTCTAATGAAAACCATTCCAGTTAATTGCTAATGGAAAAATGTCGTAAGCTGTTACTACTCGCTAGTACTAGCACAATATCAATGAACAATAATGTTCATATACTGAAAACCCAGTCGCGATCCATCAAATAACTTGAGAAATACAGAGTGGAGCAATGAACACGTGTGGCGTTATACGGCCGGGCGCTATCTGATTCACATGAACGAGATCGGGCTGACGTCACACTCGCGGCGGAGATGCGCAGTGTCATACCTAGCCACACAGAGATATCCTTGTACCATGGGTGCAGCCCGTACTCTCCGCGAGATTCATGCCTTCTTTGCTCTGTCCAAGACATCTATTTCTGATGCGCTCGCCCACCGTGCCTTTAACCCTCCCTACGCCCCCAATTTCGGTGGCCTCTGGGAAGCCGGGGTTAAATCCGCAAAGTTATTGCTCTGTCGCCTGATCAAGGACACCCCTCACACCCTTGAAGAGTTAGCCACCCTCTTCGCGCGTATTGAAGCCGTGCTAAACAGTCGCCCCCTCTGTGCCACTTCATTTGACCCCGCCGAGGGCCCCGACTATCTTAGCCCCGCCCACCTGCTAATTGGCACCTCTCTCTTAGCGCCTCCAGAACACGCTTTACCCGCCGATGCGTCACCCCTCTCACGCTGGCATCGTGTCCGTCAATTGCACCAAACGTTCTGGACTCGCTGGTCTACTGAGTATTTGCATACTCAAATGCAAAGAGGAAAGTGGATTCGCGCGTGTCCTAATCTCAAGCTTGGTGACGTGGTTTTCGTTTTGGAACCCTCCTTTACTCCTCTATCGTGGCCCATTGGCCGAGTAGTACAACTGTGCCCCAGCAAGGACGGCACAGTTAGAGTGGTTTCTGTCCGTACTACTAAGGGAGTGTTTACCCGTCCGGTAAACAAATTGGTTACACTCCCACCCCCTTAGTTTTTTCGTGTCGGACTTGTTTTTATATTTGTAGTTTCTAGTTGTTCTCTCTTGTGTCTACTTAAAATGTATTCATTTTAGGTGGGCGGTTATGTTCGCGCCGATTATATTTTTTGTATTTTTGTAGCTTTGTTTAGTGCTATTTTCATTGCATTCGTCTTTTCATCTTTTCATTTTGGTTTTGACTCTAGTGGTTTTGTCCGGTTTTGTCATGTGATTTGGTCAGCCAATCACGTTCGTTTTCTGTTTATCTTCCGTTTGTATTCGCATATCATTCATATCTAGATCAGTACACGACTAGCTGTCGTCTCTGAAAGGTCGCTCTCTGTTATCTCTCTCGCCCATATTTAGGCAAAGCCAGTTTCCGTTCTCTCGCATTTTCTCCGCACTGTGCGGGTAGAGTGTAGCCGCCGTGTTGTGTCTGCTACGGCTTGCTACTTTCTTTACTTCACACTTCTCTACTCTTCCAACTGGCCAGCTCTATCAACCCTTTCCTATTTTCCCACGACGTCTGTTACACTGACGTCGCGACGCCACGTCACAAGAAAGTTCGCCAACATCTGAACCGCACGACGTCGTGGGCAGCCCGTCTCAGGAAGTATCTGCGCTTTCATGTAAGTTCTCTTGTGCATTCATTTCCTATATTTCTTCCTTGTTCTCTTTACTCTATAAAAAAACTAATAATTACAGTCCACTTAAAATCTCGGTATAGGCATCTCGGCCTAAACAGTTGGCAAGGCGCAGATTAGGCCTAGACTTGCTGCTCCAGGCTTGAACTTTAACCTAGGCCTGATTTTTATTAGTATTAATATTATTAGTTTTTGGGCGCTTTAACAGCTTAGATTATTCGCGCCTCCAAGATAAAACAATTTCTATAAGTTCCTACATTGGTTCTGATTTTGCGGAGTAGGCCTAGACCTCACAGGCCTACTAAGATGTAAGCAAATGTTACCTGGCTACCGGACAGAGATAGAGCATGTAGGCCTAGCTATTGGTCCTATAGCCTACACTAATGTCCCTACTTTTGCACTAGAGTTTTGCTATGGTCTAGGCCTAGGCTAAGTGTAACGCCCCGAATTTTGCTTTTAAGATCTTATCCTAGGCCCTAGGTCCCAAGCCAAAACTCAGACAGAAGATCAAGAGACATTGCATGCGGCATGCCTTCAACCAACAGGCCAAGGTCCCTTGGTATAGACCTACTTTGTTTGACATGTTTGTGTTATACTATGCATAATAAGACCTATGCACAATTGTTGTTATCGGCATCTGGATGGTAGTAGGCCTTTGTAGATTCAGTAAATTCGTTGTAGAAAATAGATAATAGGACTAAATTGTGTCGGTACTAAACTTCCACGATTGCAATCCAAAAGTCAATAGCGACAATTGTACGTAGGGCTTTGAATAACAATCATCAGGATCGGATCGCAATATACTTGCCACCACTTTGTAGAGCCTATATAGTTATATTTTTTTTTCAGAAGAAAAGGTTTTGTGCCAACCAGTTCATCAAGAATGTGTAGTTCAAATATGGGAAGGATGCTGGACCAGATAGGTTTAAATGGAATGAAATTCAAACGGTTGTCAATCTACAGGGACAAAAGAAGAGAAAGCTGGTGGAAGAAAATGAAAGCCTCGATGAAAAATAGAACGCCCTCAAGCTGAAATATGCCACTCAAGAAAAAAGTTGGCCGATATAATTCTCAAGCAAGGTCAAATTTTGTATGAATTACTAAAAAATCGACCTGATGCTACTCATATGTACTCAGGTAATTACTAGGGCATTAAATGGCATGATTATTTTAAAAGAGAAAGATATATTAAAGAGGAAAATCAAAGAAACCGCTGTAATAAATAATAATTTAAATTCAATCAGTCAACAAAGCTATGATTTACCAGTGCACTAACATAATTAGAAAATGTCATTATTTAGGAACATATAATATGTAATAAATGTAAATAATTATTATTGAAAAGTAATAAATAATAAGGTTCATTTCATAAAACAGTCAATGAATTATTGCTTTTTGCCCTGCCATTAAAAGAAGCCCAATTACTAACAAGTTCGTTCACGCATATGTTTTAGATTCTCAAGGGCAAAGTCAAGGATATGGGAAGCTATTCCCGGTTCGTGATATGCCATAACGCCATACAGGAATCTCCGTCGGTGGCCAGGCTCAAAACGGACCTGCTAATTATACCTCGACATAGTTTTGAGGACCACTCATCTTGCCGGGCGGATGTCTGCGACAAAGCAGGGGATGTAATTGGGCTATCATATGAAGAAATACCTAAATTTGCCCAATTGGAATCGCTGGCATTATGAATGCTCTGGTTGTGCGTGGGGAAATCCTTATAAAAAACGACACTAGTAACCTGGCAGAGATGTACATGCACCTAGTGACGAAGTTCAATGGCTGCAAGACAGTGTTTTACGTGTTTGCCGTTTGTCCGGTAGAGAGCAAACAAACAGACCAAAAAAACACCCAAGCAAATTTTTTCAGGGTAGTGAAATTGAAGTCTTCGCTACGCTCATCCTTTTTAACTACATCATTCATTCATAGATTCACTAGCATTCAAAGGTGTTATTAAAAAACGCCTCCGGCGGGGCTTTACCACCTTACTTTTCCCCGCGAGTCATGATTTTAAGATGTGAGTTGGATTGAAAGTGATTTATGGAGGGCTGCCAAATAACTACATGTAACTGTGAAAATATACAAACTTAATACCATTTTCTTGATAGCTGGGTGCCGTCAAACTGAGCCATTGTTACCAGGTGAGCCTAGACTGAAAAAGGGTTGGGAACCACTGATCTGGACCTTCATCCCAAGCAGGCGCGTAGGACCGTTTCAAAAGGAAGGGGGGGGGGGGCAAATTAATTAGCAGACTCCACTAAGTTTACGCGTCTCCGGGACAATTTAAATTATCGGCAAACATCATTCATTTCAACATCAATTTTCATCATCATCGCGCCGTAATCAGAATCTCTATCCACCGAACTATTTATATCTCGTAAAAATCAACAACAAGTGCATTATATTGTGTGTTTTTTGTGTTTCATCTCTACTATCGTAAAACATCACGCTCCGCGCATCACATCATGTCTCCAACGCCACCAGATACCAACCTTGAAGAGAAGAAATCCCCCAAGAATATAAAAGAGATGGTCGCATTCTGTAGCGACCTTGAGGGAAGCCTGATGTCCCGGGTGAAGGAGATGCAGGAGGCGTTCACCTCCGAACTGGCTAAACTACAACAAGTCATCGTAGTAGCCAGCGCCGCCCCCAGGACAGACGCTGCCAGTGCCACCCCCGACAACACAACAAGCGAGGCCATCCGCGAAGTGCAGCAGCGTCTGGACCAGCAGGTAGCTGCTCTGAAGGCGGGCGTCGCAAGGGAGATGGACGCCGTCAGGGCTGACCTGGGTCGTCTGACGGACACTGTGCGCGACCACGGTGACATGATCGACGCCGGCGAGCAGTACAGCAGGAGGAACTGCTTGCTGCTACACGGGATTCCTGAGCGCCCTGACGAGGACGTCACAGAAACCGTCCTCCGGTTCGTCAACCAGAAGCTGTCCGAGGGCCCAGACACGCGCATTCTCACCATGCAGGACATAGATCGCTGCCATCGTCTGGGCAAGACCCAGTCTGCCATC